>KN896072.1:0-31105 GCA_000934455.1 Apostichopus parvimensis
TTGAAACAAACACAACAGCACGCACTTAGGGCATGCATGCTGAGTTTTCACATGACGTTTTTGAAACAACACTAGTTCAAGGTCATGATTTCTGACACTTTTAAGCCAGCTAGAAATGCTCAAGGTCACCCCAAAATATTTTTATTGGAAGTTGGTCACCAATAAAAATTATTCAAGATTTTTAAGGAAGTTCATATTATTGAAAAATTCTGCTCCAAAGATGTTGGTAGTAGTTAAGGGCAAAAACGTTTAGTGATATGTGACCATCTTCTTGCTCTCTAGTATATTTTTTGGGCAGCATTGATGACCTTCGGTGACTCGATAATAAACATCTTGTGGGATTGGAGCTTAATTTACGCTTCTTCGCAACAGAATAACGTCTCGTTGACAAAAATAGGAATCAGCGAATTAATTCTTCTCCAAATGACGAGGCCTTATCAGTAATGTTTACAGGTGACTGCTTGTTTTGTTGTACTAGGACGATCTGGTTTCAATGTTTTCCAACTAACAATCGTAAAGCCTTTAGCCACCACAAAATGGACAAAGAATAGAATAGGCTAGGCATCTAATACATCATTGAAGGGATGATGAACAAAGACCATCAGAACGCCAAATTGTCGCGTTTGTTCATTTACTGTTCATCGCAAACAAGTAAAAGCAGCGAGAAGCTGTGCCAGAACACAATCGTTAATCATAGTTATTTCACAAGTAATTGCTCATTTATTTCTCCGTTTTCTTCATTGGAATGTAAGCCACTTGATTTGGTGGGTTGGTATTCCAGTTGGCCTTTCTTAATCAAGGGTATAAATTAGGGTAAAAAAAATGGGCAACTTCCTTATTGGTCACAAAGCTACAGAGTCCACACATGCAGTCACAATGAAATCGGACTAATTCTGAGATGGTAGAACCTGTAGTAAATCATCATTCTCTACAATTAGTGTCTTCTTGCAAGGCAGATCAGCCGATGAGATTGTAGAGAGAAACTTGCAAACCTAATTTAACCTAATACTAACTGCATTGCCAATAAGAAAGATAGTGTAAAAAGACTTTGCTAGCCTCAAGTTATATATAGCGAGAGTGCGAGACCATGGCTAGAATATCGGGATAACTTTATGCACCCATGTTGCCCCTCTCCCTTGTACTCTCAATCTCGAACTGGTGAATATGATATAGAGACATTTTGTATACCTACATGTGATTTATTTAAGAAATAAAAGTGTCCCTTATATTGCATTCTCTGTCGTGCTTTTCAGTTCTGTGGTACCAATTAGAGCAAGTTTAGCCGAGGAAGTTGGACGCGCATGCATCATTTGAAATTCTACCAAAAACAAAAATATGTCTTGCAATTTTCGTTTTATGAGAGATATCAATTCAGTTTATACTTCGAAAACTTTGGAAAACACTTACTTTTCGACATAACTTCTTAAATCGAGTCTAAGTTTCATTTGATGTATAGCCTAGTTGTGAAAACGTCATATCATTTGTGACATTGCATAATCAGTTTTGCTTGCCATAAAATACCGTGAAAATATCCAGCGTAGTGTTCTAATTTGGTCAATTATTGCCCAATCTTGCAATAATCGGTACTTAGTTGGGTAAATTACTGGAAATTCGCAACACCACGCAAAAATGAAGCTGTATGCAATGCTAACTGTAAATTGTTGTATATAAGCCGCAAAATTGACGGTGTTGTTAGCTGCTGTGGTTCAGATTGTATTTAGGAGTAAGTAGCATGGATAACATCTGCTTGCTTCTATACAATTGTAGTGTGCGGCCGGGCCTCCAAGGGATTGGGCTGGTTGACGCTCCGCTGTATCGCCGCATGACTCTCCCACACCAGTTCGGTAAGCTACAACCATATGGTAAATGTATGAAATATTAATCAAGGGGAAAGGCGCGGCGATGTAGTGAAGTTCACATATTAAAATCCACTTTCAAAGAAATTGTTTCATAGTATTGTCCATTTTACGGTACCATAAACACGATTTTCAACATGACTCGTTCAATTAGATAGATCGGCGGCGGCGATAGCCCTATAAAAGAAGTTTTTGCTCCTGGAAGCTAATGCCCCTCCGCCCCTGCAGCCCTCCCTTAATTTCCGCTGACAGACACCGCTTACCTGCATCATATGAAAATGGGTTGAAAGGAACAGACCGAGTATGAAATTTAATGTACAGAAGGCTCAGTGGACCAGAGAGAAGTGAGAACGTATACGATCAGCTAAAGTTTACTGCACTGACAACATTATTAATATATAGTAAGTCTATAATCTTCTAAGTCTGCCTTTTCATCGATGCTGTTAGTATTATCACAATGCTTAATGGCACTTTTTTTATATTTATATTTAATGGTATTGAAATACAAAGGATGAACTTGAGCGGCAGAGACATGCGGCTTTTTCAAGTGAAAAACACGAGATATTGTAACACGTGAAAATCTACAGGATATGCTTTGTTTTGATAATGTTTCGTTTGCCATAATACTTGATAACTCGATCAACAGAAGTGAGACAACACACGTCTTAGCTTCCTTTCTTCTAACCAAACGTATCTTTTGCGAGCAACAGCGGGCTTGAAAAGTGCAAATTGACAGTTTCGCATCTATTCTAGGGATATTACTCGTTCATATTCCAGCCAAATCCAGCTTGGGACGGTAAGAAGATCCAGACACGTCTCGGAACAAAGAAATGTGTGAAAAATAATACCCCCCATTGTAGTCCCGCAGCTTATTGTGATTTATGTACGGCTCTAGCGGTATTCTTGAAAACAAGCTCGAGTTTGTTCAATTTAATGCTCGAATACACGCCATAAATTAATGAAAGGTGATTTGCAAAAGGACTTGCGGAAGCGGTCACAGCAAAAACTGTCGAGCGACACCGCAACGAGTTCCCTCCTTGGAATTGACAACAAACTAGTGGCCCTCTACACTATTTTAGAGGGGTTTTATTTTAACATTCATATTGACCACAAATATATGACGTTAGAAACAACAATTTGTATCACCAATATTTTTCAGTAACAATTAAATATACTTAGCGAGTATATGAAACATATGAAGTGATATTTTTGAGGTTTCATTACTACGTTATAATTTTGGACCAGGGAATAAACTCTACCGCATAGATTGCAGTCCATTCATGAAAATCCAACACGCCGATACAGCTGCCGTTGTATTACATCGGGTGATGTGCGAAAGCTAAGTAACTAAACACTGGATTATTTTGTTTCTGTGTTCTCTTTGAATTTTCAGGTTTCCATCTCATTTGACGCAAACAGTGTGGACCTTGACCCAACACGGATGTGAGAAATGGCTCTACGATTCTGGTAGGAAAGCTTTCTTTAACAACTGGCTTGACTACGATTTGGGTAAAAATTGACGGACTGCAAAGTTACCAGCACTCACCAGACGGTGCCCGAGGGGTTTTGTAACGGAAAGCGCAAGTTGTCACTTCGCAACAAGCCACCGTTCACGTTAGAGCTATCCGAAGTTTTATCTCGAGACATGGAAATAACGTTGATCAAGGATATTCGTTTTGCAGTGCATCTGGTTTTATACTTTGCGTCCTCTAGCATCAGTTGCGCCCAAGGTTTGTATTATATTGTTATTTTTAATAATCATTTGTTTATCCTGCGCGAAGTTTAAGAAACTTGATAGTTCGCCGACATAGCCAACACTAAAAAGCCTCATTGAATTGATGTAGCCATGGGCTACTCTAACGGCGCACACTATAGTAAGTATAGGCAGTCATTACAGTAACTATTGCTTAGGCTAGAATATCTGCTTTGTTAACCAAAAATTAGGGTCCATGCCTGCTGAAGTTTGTCACATGGGACCTAAATTCAAAGTCAGTTGATAATTATAGTGCAGATAGGATCCAATATGTTAGAGCTGTGTTTACATATTTTCAGGTAGGTAGCTAAGTTAATGAATCTTGCCCGAAGAAAGTTTTGTCAGGAATCGCCTGTTCATGTTTTTTGTATTGTTTACTCCTAGTACTGACTTGTAAGTCATACTAATTCTTCACTTTACTAAATATCATAAGGAGAAGCAATAATAAGCTATGCCCTCCTTTTTAGATCAGCTGTATGAACAAAGTAGTTATTATTAAAGTCACTTAGTGTCCCAAATAAGCCTGACAAATTTTGGGTTGGGGACCTAGGCCTAGTGCAATCGGTACCCCACTACATTCACAGAAGATGTCACTTGGATTAGCCTATTAATAGTATTATGATGCACTTTTGGAAAAAAAATCGAAGCTTTTAATGTACCTGCTGTACTGACGGAAGGATGGAGTAAGTGCAGAATACCAGGCAACTAGCAAACAATTTATAAAAAACTGTGGCTTCCCTTTCAGACTAGGCTGGGCAAAACTTTTTAGCAAAATCACTCGTTGACAAATTGTTTTTGAGAATGACTCAACATAGATCTTTTTGCAGCAATTTTTTTGCTTACAGTAGCTCTGTGGCTCAACTGCAGGGCTATGTTGCCAGGGGGAATTTTCATGTAGATTTGCAATTTGTATAGGAATTTTTTTCATTTATTGGAATTCGTACAGGATTTTATTTAAAATTATTTTTAAGTCCAACATTAGCAGATTTAGCAGATTGCCCTCTCTCAATCTGACATTGACAAGCTTTCCATTGCATGCTGACTGTGGAGTCAGTGTAACCGGGTATGCGGATGAGTTTTCTAGTTGCATTGTATTCTTCAATTGTGTGGAAATTGTATATATTTGTAACTTATATATGATCATGCAAGTGAATTTCAAATGCATTACATTTTTATTAAGTATGAACTTTGCCATAATAGGTATCAAGCTGCCACTATAAGCACACTAGCAATGAATTGCTACAATTTCATCAATATTTTCTAATAATTTGTTAAATATAGATGTGTTGCTTTTATTAAGACATCGCAATCGCTTCTGTTTCAAAGTAACTCTTAATGTTTAAAGAGAGTATTTTGAATCTCAACGCTTTTTTAACGTTGTTGAAAAAAAATGGTTCCCTCAGCTCTGCTTCCACACATACATCATTAGGAAGTATAAATGGTAATGCAGGGTTTCTTGCGAGATCAAATATTTTCTTGTACCTGTAACAGTTTGTCAACAACCACTGGAAAACTATTTTGAGAATCTTTCCAACCCCGGTCACTTAAATCAGACTTACAAGGATTCTATGGCTACATAGATTGGGGTGTGACCTAAAAATGTGTAGCCGAATTTTTCCACACATCGTAAAATTTATCTACAGCTGGCAGAGTTTGCCAATGGAGAGAGATAAAGTTAATTTTGTTCAACATCATTACACATCACTCTACTTTTGCTTAGTATTGTCTTTAAGGAAATCATTCCATCGAATTAACTTAGCAAGAATCATTTACATACATCTTACACTTGTAATTCATATATTTTTCACTGCATTCCTATGTGACTATATGTAACCATTTGAACATTCAGACAAAAGATGAATTTGAAAATTAATTTTTAACCCAGCCAAGGACAAAGTGTGGTACTTCCACAAGATTTAGATAAGTACTGTGCAAGTGTGTGACATTTGTCAGTGTCAAATTTCCAATTGAGTTTTCTGTAATTCAGAGCAGATGTAGACCAACCAATGTTGTAACATTGGGAACTACTATCATTAGTGTGGAACCTTAGTAACTGAGTGTACAGGTGTAATGAACTACACTGTACTAATGTAACTTTTAAATTTTAATATTAAAACAGTGATAGTATAATTGCAGAGACTGTTACAATTGCAGTTGAAACCTCTGATACAAGTTTCAAGGAGATCTTTTTGACATTATATGCTGTATTACAATGCACAATTTAGCATGAACAAAACATAAGAATAGGGATTACATGTTGCCATGATGTGTCTGCATGATTTATACATCAGGCTAGTAAATTTGTTTGAAAGTCCCACATCCTGGGCTAAAACTGGCTAGTGAGTTGTATACACAAAGCTGCTTGGATTGATTATGCCCATAATAAATATAAATTTGCCAATCCGCCTTTGGGGATCCAGATTCACTAGTAACATGATTTGCACAGTCTCTTGTTATATGCTAATGGATGTTTAAATTGAACAGTGTTGTTTTAGTAGTTGCTAAAATAAGGAACCTTTAAAGCAATCGTTGAAAATTTCACTCAATATATCTCAACTGGATCGACCTGTAGACGAGACTAGAACCATAAATGTAAATGTTTGGAATAAAGTTTTTTTCTTTTTTCTAGGGTTTGTTTGAATGATTCAGAGAAACTTTTTCAGGTAAACCTCACCTAAGGAACTTTTCCTGAAGTCCTACATGATGTACTGTACTATCATTTGCAGGTTATACTACAGGAAATAACTTCACATATGTAATAGTATATCAGCTTGAGGTTTCAGCACGTCTTCCCAGATGCAAAAACAAAATTCCCAACTAATTAAAGCGAGTCTGGCATTTGCTATGGGATCAAATCTTTTCTGTAAAGTACATTGAAGGTGAAAACTTTAAGGCACGTTTGTGGATTTTTTTTCTGTTAATTTTCGGTATTTTGAATTTTTTGAAATATAATACTTTGTATTTTAGAACAAAGTGACATTATTATCTTATTAAGTACTAAATCATGTCCTTTTAATGAAGAAATCAAGAAGTGTACATACAGTTTGTTCAATTTCCACCTCAATTCAAATACTCGGAACGTTTGGCAAGATTGCTCTAAGTGGTTGACCAAGTGCAAACAGTTGCTCAACAGCTGGGCAATGTTTTTTAATAGGAACTTTACAAGACTAAGTTAATAATTAAAGAAACACTCATTTATTTTTGTCTCCCAACGGCACCATTTCTCGAAGCAAATTCAGTTTTCATCGAATCCTCAGCATACTTGAATGTTTTTTTTTGGTACATTCATGGCCAGTAGAACAACATGTGTAGCCCTTGGTAAATTAAGTTCCCGAAGTAAATTTATGGTGAACAGATCATCATTGTATGTCTGTCCAACCACATATGTTGTGTTAATGTTGCCATGTGTTATCGTAAAGATGTAACCTTCAAGAGTATTAATACAAATTCTTACATTTTGAAAATGAAAAACACTTGTTTGCAAGCGTTAAGTAAGAGATATTTTCTTTTAGACTTCCCTAAAACAGGAAGTCCCCCAACCAGGCTCATGTGTTTCTCCAACCATGGAGCGTACAGTGAATATTTATCCCACATGGGCTGCCTCTGGCCACAGACTCAGAGTTGTTTTATATTCCTTGAATGACCATTTAACTCTTTTCACATGTCCTAGATCAGAATCGCCCAATGTTACCTTTACTCCTTTAAGCAAATAAACACAGCGTGAATCTTAGTCCTGGGGGACTTAGGCCTCTATCCCTGTGAGATGCAAGAAAATAGTGGATGTAAAATCTGACCTGGGTTTGCACTTTTGTTCCTCTGTGTGACAGAATTTACGGAGACTTGTTAGAAGTAATTAGTATAGGTTGAAAAAAGATGAAGCAAAGCAACAGACAATTTCATAGTTCACATATTAAAATATGAAAATCAATTACTTTTTGCCTTGGTTACAGCAAATATGTAAATTGATCTGTGATGATACAGTGGTATAGTGTTTACGAGACACTTGTGTAATTTCGAAAGTTGTGTGACTAACAGTAACAGTACTGTATCATAGATCAGGGAGGAGTGACAATTATTCAGCTTGGTAATTAATCCTTACTACTGTAGTATACATATTACATGTTATATGCGATTGGTACATTCTGAATACAAGAAGTGCCAGTGTTGCTAAGTAGTATTTCTTGACAAGATTTGGACACAGTAAATTCATGTTTTGTAATTTTGTAGTTTGTACCCAGACAGGGATTTGTAGAAGTATTTTATTATAGAAAGTTACAAAGTTTTGACAAGGAACAATACATGCAGTACTGTATGTATACGTTCATCTTTTTGAGATTTTACAATTAATATGTCATGAATCACAGTATCGAAATTATTATTATTAAAACATTGATAAACTTGGTTGTTCCAGGAGAAATTTAAATTTCTTTATAACTTATTTGACTAACTCCTGTCAAGCAGTTTGCAAAATAAGATATTGAATCGATCGTTTGAACTTTGATATTAAGAACCCTCCTATATTCTCTTTTTAAAAGTAAAGATAAAGTGAGTTCTGTACAATTCACAAAACTTTTTAAAACTTTTTGTCAACGTTTTATGATCATCTAGAGTAGACAGATTTGCAAAAGTCAAAGATCTACAAATCACATGCCATGGGTAAATTGGTTATTCACACATGAAATTTGAACATCCTTTTGTTGTGAGATTTTGATAATTCAAGTCTTTAATGACATATGAAAATATGAATATCAATTCAACAAGCTGCTTCAAGCGTCCTTGGTGGTTTTCCCATTTCAACAGTTGTAATGCCGAAAATCTTGCCCTATTCATACCTGATGGTTGTTTTACCAATTGAAGCTACCAGCCAGTTCTTCTTATATACTGATTTGCTCATCATTATTTTGTCACCCGGACAAATTTTTGATAAATATTAAATCTGATGTAAAAGCGATTTAGCGAATTTCAAAAGTTTCAACGTGAATGTCATGATGTGTGTGTGTCATATAGTCATGTGATTTTGGTATCAAAAAATCATCTACATGAATTGATCAAAATCACATTGAATGTTACATTAATGTGAACAGCATTGTTAAATCTCCAGCAGATGAAAGCGAGTCATTGCGTTAGACTGTCCTGAGGTTCTTAAATTTGTTGAAACTGTTTCAATTGTCAAAAGAACTTTCTATAAACTTAAAGACCTTCAAGATCCCCGAACACTCATATTATTTTTGCTGTTTGTTTATATAGAGAAAGTGATGGTTGTAGAAAACTGTAAAGATCAAAGCAAGCCCTCCTCCTCATAGATGCCATCGGTGTTGTTGTTCTAGTTCAGTTTTAATTATAGGGTTTTGTCTCAGAGGAACTGAAGCTATCTTGAAGTCTGCTGGCATCTACACTCCACAGATAGGATTTAATGGCATTCAGTCGAGATATTGAGAAGGCTTGTAGACTTCCACATCAATTAATGTCCTTGGTGTGCTAACTGAAATGAGACTAGTCAAACTATTTTATCTCCTCTGGTGATATGATTGCTATTCTTTGTTTGTGATATGGAAACAAGCTGTGTTAGTTGGCGATCTCTGGGCATTTCAAGAATCTTGCTTTTGTGGTTGGGGTCATTAACAGCTTTTATCCTCTTATCCATGTGATTAGGGCCTGATGATAAACAGATGATGCTAGCCTCAGTGTTATGTGTGAAGTCTTAAGTGTGACTAGTGTCAAGATACTTGGCCAGTTGGAAATTCAACTACTGTAAATCTAAAGCAAACTGAATTTGTATTCATGGCAATATGTTGAAAACTAATAGTTTTAGATCTATGCAGTAATGCTTTATCACATATGCTCAGAATTTTAATGTTAGGGTACATTACTTCACTCTTGGGAAAGTGGGTTAATGTGGAATTAATTGTTATTGTCAGGGACTAAGGAATGTTTGTACATTAATCTCGATATTACATACCATGCTGGACCAAGCACGGTGTCATCTAAACATTACTCAGCATAAACAATTAGGATTAATTTGTGACTTTCACTTGATGTAAGTACAGTGTAAGGTAATTTATTTGATTAAAGTTGACACAGAAAATTTGAAGAAACATTTGAGTAATGCAGGTTAGTTACTCTTAATTACCCACGAAAATGTCAATTAGTAACATAGGAAGTAAGATATAAGAAAGTGGCAGTATAGTTTGAATGGTTCTTTAGAGCATCATCATTTATCATCCTAATTATCCTTTAGGTAATGCCAATCATCCACACAATTCTATGTGCCAGAAGGTTTGGCTATCTACATTTGCTATGAAAACAGGGCCCTGTTTACTTTAAAAAAATTAAAAAAACTTTCAAAACAATAAAACTTTCTTAAGGTTAATGAACATCTGTTGTGTTTTGCAAGAGATGATGTAAGCAAATAAGTAAGTATAATCTATCATCAGTGTTAATAAGCATTGGGGATATTGTTGTGAAACTGGGGGTAAAAAGCAAAAACTCAAAATAACTTTGTTTTAAATCACAAGTCATTTCCTGGGAAATAAAACAACACAAACTTTAGAAAGGAATGAATTTTATGACCAGATGCCAGTCAGGACTGAGGAGGTGAAAAATTAATATGATTCAGCTTTAAATTTGTTTGCAGTATTTACATTTTATTATAGTGCTCAGCAACTTGGAATACTCTTTGGTACAAGTTTGTTCGGCCTTGGACATATTGACAAGACCTGCTGTTTCTGATAAGGTGTTGTAAATTGCCTTGGAGCCTTCACTCATTCTAGGTGGATTGTCCAGCATACATGAACACAATATGCACTAGGCATTCTATTTGGTTTGTCCATCATACATGAACACATTTAGGCATGTTGTAACACTCAAAACTGTTGTCAAAATTATACCATATTATTCACAACATTGCAAGTCTCAGCATGGGTGTACAAATACTGTACCCCCATCTGATCCAATGCCAAGTACAATGACTAAAAAACCTTTTCTAAACTGTCATAGCCTAGAGTTAATTACCTCACCTAAGGTGATCATGACCAGAGAGTCAATTTAACCGAAATTTTTGAGCAAACATTTTAATAGCGACAGGAACTTGTAATTGATGGAACGCTTGTAGTGACAAAATGAAATAAAGTTTTGTCACTGTTGCAACTTCGGACCAATTTTAATGGAATTTGTTGCTAGAGGGCTGCGTAACCCCTATACCAACAAAGTTTATCACATTTGCCCCTTGGTGCTGGGCTGCAGTGTGGCTTTTTGAAAACTTCAAAGGCGGAACCCTACTAGGTCTCGCATTTCCAATGGAATTAGTTTTGTCATTATTAATCACATCAGTGATATGCGTATAGTGTGAGGAGGATGTTAGTGGTTTGCATATATATTGTAACATGCCATGATGCCACTGGTTATCTCTGAAGATTTGTGGTGCTAACTGACAACTGTGTCCAAGCTGTGTTCCATTTTGGAATATAGCAATACACTATACAGTACTAGGTATTGCACTGGTCCTATTGTACCGTACCTACAGTGGATAGTCTATCAAAAAACTAAATTAGGCACACAGCTTTATGCTTATATTGAACAAATCTGAAGACGGCATTACGTTTTCATATATTTAGTTAACAATAATTATCGATTTCTGTCAAAGTGTGGCTGGGGGGTGAAGTGGGATCCTTTTTTGTGGCATGTTGGTACTGGCCTGATCTTGTGTTCGGTATGGGCCAGTGTGTACTGTTTATCATAATGCCTAAAAATGCCTGTCTATTAATTTTACCGCACGATGGGAATAATTTTCTTTGTTTTCTCCCAAGTTCCTCACCTACTGTTACTGCACCTGTCTTCTCACAACCTCAGTCTAGAATAAACTGGTTACCTTTTCTAGCATTTGTATTCCCTCAGTGACTGGTAACTATCAGTCAATGTGCTAAAAGTCTGTCAGATTCTGTTGCTGTAATATTGTGTACAGATCTATGCAGGGTCTTTATTTGAATTGCTACCCATAATTGATAACCTTGATGACTAACCCACATTTTATTTAAAGCTCACTTATATAAAAGGTTGCATTGTTTCCTTAACAATTAATGGTCTAATTTAGGTCTCAGTTACTTCTTTAGAAGTAGAACCTGCTTAAATGTAAATATCATTGCACTGCTTTGTGCAGATATAGTATTAGACAACAACCATTTGTGAGCCTTCTGGTCTTAGTACCTACGTAATATAAAGAACTGGGTTTATGGTCTACATACCAGGTTACCAGCATAAAACTCTCAGAACACTTCATTATCACTAGTTTTGTGACTGTTTGTGTTGTAAATCCTTCAACATGAGTCAACTGTCTAACAGTTTAATTGCCAATGATATTATTTATATGGACGGGAATGCCAGTTACCGTTTGCAATGTGTTTGCCTGAAAGTTCAAATTATAGTTTGGCCCAATTTGTTAATTTTAAAATATCTGTGTAAGGTCAGTAATTACTTCATTATTAATATGTAAAACATTAGATGTAATGAAATATGTTGTTTATAGAACACTGAAAAACAACTTCAGTCCAATTTACATCTAAGTAGAGTGGTTAATAATTACTTGTGCATGACCAGCCAGAAATAATGACAAATTATTGGACATCTTAAAACACTTACAAAATCAAACAAAGCACATGGATCCATGTTTCTTGTAAATATCTTCCAAGGGACACAAAGGACAGACCATTTGGCAATAGGGACCCTACAAATTTGCATTTCATAACAATAATATGTGCTGTAGTGACTGTGATCCTAAATTGCCAAAACATTGTTATAATCATACTCAATGTTAGGGGAATGGGGTTGAGAATGGATCAAAGTTGTGTGTTTTTTGTGTATTTGTGTCCTTTCAGAGAGCCAGCACTCTAGAAAAGAGGGTTCATTTTTTGGAGACCACTTTCAAGTTCTGCTCTCAGTCTTAATGACTCATCTCCATGGATCTTTCTCCTACCTTTCTTCACTTTAGATTTGGTCTGCACAATAAACACCATGGGTGCACACACCATACATTATTACTATCATGAATTTAGAGTCAGTGAAAATGGCCTTAAAATGCTAGTTCCATACGTTTTACACAAAAGCCATGAAATAAGCAAATATTTATAAAAAAATTAGTCTAGAAATGAGTTACAAACAAAGTTGTATTGCCCAGAGAAGCCACCATGAAACACTCTAGCCTGTTTGGATGGGTAGGTTTCACAGTCTAAAGGCACTTGATGTAGTCATTGTGGCTATGTAGTGTGTGCACAGGTATGATCCTTTCTTTGCACTGCTCTCCCTCGGGGGATTTTTCCTTTTGCATCCGAGAGCAAAACACTTCATTCTAACTTCCCCAAGTATGTTCAACCTTTCTTTCCTATTTGCAGCGGAGGTTTTATCCCAACAACCCTTTTGTTGGGCACTGACAAAGGCCCACAATGGTTTTGGTATGCCTGGAGGCACAAACTGCTTGACTTGTTCAGTTAGGATCCTAATAAGCATGAGAGCTGCTTAAGAAAGCCATGAGGGTAGACACTAAAAAGATCAGAAACTTTAATTCCCAAAGTCAGTCCTAGGCCACAGGCCAATCAAAACACCTTTGAAAAAGTTGGGATTTGAACGATTAGAGAGGTGTATAAGACTTTTCCGAGTCAGGATTTCGGCTTGACAGACCTTAGACCCCTGGTGAATTGTTATTAAGTGAGGCAGATGCTTAAAAGTTAAGTTAAGGAAAGATATTTAGAATGGGAATTGAATACTTTCTTTGGTATCTCTTACAATCCAGATTTGACAAAAATTGTACCAGAAGTTAGCAGACAGGTGGACAGAATGTTTATGTATTGTCCAATTTGCTTCTTTGCTGGTCGCTTAAGGAATTGCCTGTCCATTACCTCAATGTGAGGTAAGGACTATAGACACTTTGTTGGAGAGCAGGGGAACAATAGATGCCATCACTTTGGTTTAGGTCTTCAACCCATTGGGTGAAAACAAGATCAGACAAGCCTCCACAGGAGAGACTCTTTATACAAAACCACATGAAAGGTTTTTGATATATTTGCTTTCCAACTGTGTCTGGCTGGATTAAGTGTATGCTTTACAGGATAACGTATTGATTTATGCATGCAGACTTTTGATTACATGATAAAAACACCAATCACTCCTCTTCTCTTCGCTGATCAACCTGTCACATTGTTCACGAAACTTTCTGACGATACGTTGAACTTTTGACTCGAGAGTAAAATCTCCTAAAACCAATCTTGGGGATTACCGAAGATAGATATTTATTTGTTTGTTAGTTGTTACTATAGTAGTTACTATTAATAGCTCTCCATAACAGTGCCGCAAACTCAAGAACCAAAATCACTTCATCTTCCTTTTCATTAGCAATCACAGATTCCAAAGTTTAAAGTTTCCCTTGAACACTCTACCATGAATCCCATGATCAAGCAAGCATTAATAACTTGTGTCAAGATCTTATCAAGAAGCAATGCATTGAGATTCGGAGTGATGACATTATCACTTTCTTGAAGTGTGCTTGATCATCATTTATTAAACAGAGGGTCCTCTTAAAGTTTTTACATCATGGTACAGACAGGCTTGGTTATACCAGGAACATGTAGTCACCACAATTGTGCCCAGGATCCCTCCTGTATGACACAGAATTTTCAAGCTTGCCCCTGGATTTCCTTCTTACGCAGCCTCTCGCTAGAAGGTGAAATGAAGGCTGTTGGGTGGGGTAGAAGGAGAATACATCTTCAATGCATGTTGCTGGTTATCAAAGAAGGTATTGGCCTCACCGCTGCTGACAAACTTATTGATGACTAATTTAGCAATTTTTCTAAACAAGCAAAAGGAGAACAGCATTGCCGAGGGATTTAAACCGGTAAAGGTGAATTTGGCGTGGTGATTAGGAGTGGGTCGTCTGAGGTAGTTTGTGACTGTCATGTCACGTAATGCTGTGAATAAAAGCAGAGGTTAACTGGAAATGTAATCAGATCCATCCAATCATGTTGTGCATTTCTTTAGGGTTCTCGTTACTGGTATCATTTGGGAAGACTCGCTAGTGATCTCTAAAGAGAAACTTACATTTTCCCAGTGGAAAGAGGGGTATAGACATTTGATGCAAGGGGAGAAGAACTTATCAATTGTGGCTAAGGTGACATACTCAATTGCAAACTTGTCATTTCTGCCCAAAGTGATGTTTTTCAATCCCAAAATGCTTGTATATTGGCACTTTCATTTATGGATTTGATTATTAACAGTTTGAAATGTGAGATGAGAGAGGTACTGCAAGACAGATATGCAGTCACAAAATGACCGAGATTGATGTAGTAGTATTCCACGTAGCTAGGGGAAAAAATGAAAATCGGAAACCCACTATGGTCTGTGAATAATCAATGCCAACTGTGCTTATAACAGCATGAACTGCTATGCTCAGAGAAATTTGAACAGCTGGTTCCCAGATCCCATAGTTTTAAGCTATATATAGACGCACTACTGTACCATAGCAGTAACCATGAGTTTATGACCATGGGTAGCCCCTTCCCCCCCCCCCTCCCCAAGAACATCTCAACATTAACATTCACGGTGTGATAGGGGAGTCTTTCTTCACTAGTTACCTCTCTTGAAATAGTAAAAACGACCAAGGACACTTTACAGTGTAATAACTTCGTGATTTGATGTTCATAAATTTCCAGATAGCATTCAACATTGAAACGATCAAAATCCCATAACAAAAAGGTTGTTCACTAGCTGACTAGGCAAGTTTGATATCAATAATTAAAACAAAACTCTAGAAACTTGAAGTTACTCAATGTTTTAATGGAATGGTCTTCAAACATTCATGAAAGTAGTTTCAGTGACAAATGTTGACTTATCCAACAAACTTTGTTAATAACTCTTCCTGTTTGGTTACTTGACATAGGCAGACAGGGGTCAGCCCAATATTCATAAGAACCATGAGTCATAAGGGTCATTGTTCATAAGGTTCGTTATTCATAACGTGCATTATTTCGAAAAAAGGTTCGTTATCCATAATCGGAAAAAAGGTTTGTTATTCATAATAAAAAGGGGTCATTGTTCATAAGGTCCGTTATTCATAATTGGAAAAAAGGTTCGATATTCATAATAGCAAAAACGGTCCCTTACTCATAATCAGAAAAAAGGTTCGATATTCATAATAGCAAAAAAGGTCCGTTATTCATAATTGGAAAAAAAAAGGTTCGATATTCATAATAGAAAAAAAGGTCCGTTTTTCATAATTGGAAAAAAGGTTCAATGTTCATAATAGCAAAAAAGTCCGTTTTTCATAATCAGAAAAAGATCCAGTATTCATACAGTAATAGTAGCAACAAAAAAAGCAGGGCAGAGCGACCCTCCCCCTCCTCCCCTCCCCTTTCCCAAAAAAGGTAATAAAAAAACCCCCTGTGGGCAAATGGTTCATGCTGCAGCTGTGACTAGTCGGCAAATTATGCGGTAGCCTTACTTTCGGTAGTTGCCGTCGTTAACCCTTAAGCCCACGTCTGGGCCGCAAGTTACCCCCTATTCCCCTGGCCACGCGCAGCTCGAAACTGCTAGTGGGTACCTCAACTTTTAGGCAGTGGGATGCAGGGGCACTGGGGCGTGACGGCCCCGCTATTATGAATAGCCAACCTTATTTCTAGAAGATTATGAATAACGAACCTTTTTGCCAATTATGAAAAACGAACCTTCTTTTCAATTATGAATAACAAACCTTTTTTCCAATTATGAATAACGAACCTTATGACTAAAGAACCGTTTTTCTAATTATGGATAACGAACCTTATGAACAATGAACCTAATGACTAACAAGCCTTTTGACCAATGAACCTTATGAGTAACAGACCTTATGAATATCGAGCTGCTCCCGGCAGACAAGTAACCTACTGTATGCAGTCAAGTTGGCATCTGTGTGTTTGTATGTGATGCCCTACCTATGCAGTTCTCATATATTGCATGTGGTTTCAGCATAATTAGCACAAGAATGCTATTATTTTGGGTGGAGGTCAAAGGTCATTTGAGCTCAATATATATGGTAGGATAGCCTTATGTGGTATAAAGTCTTAACACAATTTGGTGTAGGTCAGAGTTCTTTCAAGGTCACCAGGGATCAAAACTTTTGAAATGCTTGTAAACATGTATCTCCAGACAGGAATTTTTATTGGCTCTAGTATTTTGCATGTGGCTGCCATATAATGTGTACAAGAACCCTATTGTCTTGGGTGGAGGTCAAAGATCATTTGGGGTCAATAAAGCTCGCACTCTGTAAAACCTTGCAAACATAATGCCCCAAGATATGTTACATCATATATAGCTCACTCATATTTGGCATGTGTCTTTCTAATAGGAGTACAAGAACCCTATTATTTTGGGTCGAGGTCAAAGTTCATTTGGGGTTAAAAGAGGTCCAAATGTCAAAAAAAAATGGATATCATCAGGTTAACTATTGAAAATGCAAATTCAGACCTTTGTTGTTAGAACGAGCATGCAAAATAAATTACTGGACAACAACAAACAATGTCCCTCTGTCTTTCTTACATCATTGTGGTGTTATGTCACAAGATTCCCAGTCATCAAACCATGTCAGATGTAAGACTCTAACACCAAGGTGCTAGTTGTCATACCATACTTCATCATATTCATTTCACAGAAGTTCTGTGCTTCGTTTGCTTTGAATTAGCTTCGGCAATTAGTTGGGATCAGGATTAGCATTGCTGAGATACTTTTCTTTCCTTTTGTTATAGCAACTTATATTAATCCGCAAGTGAGTTTACTACCATGCATGATCCAAGGTTAATGCACACCGTATTGCACGGTCAGCTGATGACAACGAGCCAATCCGATTCAAGAATTTTTACAAGTATGAATGAACTGCTGATTCATAACAAAGGACATTGTTTATGATCTCCTTCTATTGTAGTTCTATTTGAACATTCATCTCATATCTATTTCATTTAACCCTGTGGGGGGTCCTACAGGTAAAACTGGTCACCAAAAGTTTAGTCTCTGTTCCAGAGTTTCCTTTAAGTAATCGCTGGCATGCTGTCCAACCTTATGTACCCAGTACAATAGTTACCATTGTTCTGTGTGGAGAGTTTCACATTCAACGTTAAAGAACCAGTCTCTTTGAAAGAAGATTGTAAGATAAAGTAGTAGTGGAAGTGATATTTCTTAACCTTATGCCAAAGAGACACTAGTTTAAAATGTGACTGATATGGACAGTAAAGAAAACTTTTGTACTGTTAAATGCTGTAATTAGCAACTTCCAGGCTGGTTTTCATGAGTCATAGACATTTGTCCTTCAGTCAGAAATAAAAGATTCAGTACTAGACAGGAAACCAAAGACAATGGGATGCTTTGTAAGGGGAGACTGTGGGGGAGTAGGAGGAGGATGTGAATACCAACAGGAGGAACTAATGACTCATCTGATAAGTATAACTTTGATATGCAGCAAATTTTATAATGAATGGCAAATCACAAGAAAAGGGTGGAAACACCTATGCAGTTTCATTTATCATTATGAGTGATACACAGGTGCAGTTCTTTGCAAGTTCATACAGAATTTATTTTAATTCGTCCAGCATTGTACATTCCTGCAAACAGCACTGCTTGCTGGTGAATAAAGTAAATAAACCACAAACATGAATAAATAAGGCTGTCAAAACTGCCATTTTCGTCCTGAAATCACTAAGTGTCTGCCATGAATGAAGCATTACAGCTTGCCGCTTAGTCCAAATGTTGTAGTTAAATACATATCGACTGTCAGACTAAATTGAGCTTTTAGGCTCTATATAATTTAAGCTCATGAATGTATCCTACCAACCATTCGGGTCTTCTTGATGTATCAAATTCATTAACTCACTAATGACAAAAAAATGCAACCCCGTTTTGTTTGTTGCTAACTGACTGGCACAGAATAGTTTTTTTCGTGATGGACATTGAGACAAGTCATTGAGGATTGTTTGGTCACAGCCAGTTGTCTCAAGGGATGTCAAACTACCCATTCTCCCTCCCTTTAGTGTCACATATGCCCGAGTATGTAACTACTCTTTAGTCTCGTCTGCTGCTGCTGCTGCTGATGAAGTACACTCATTCAACATCAAAACCAATTCCAAGGGTGAACCCTTGAAAGCTACCAGATCCCCTTATAATGAGATTACCTTTCCTCTGCGACTTAATTCAAATATTTGAAGACCCATAAATCATCAAAATGTTTTGCATTTTGGAGGCATGCTGTGTTGGAGAATATCCCCAGGGGTTGAGGCTAGAGATATTGTTACTTTCATGTATGTATTGTATAATATTTTGGAGACCACCCAAGATGACAGGAAGCTCTGCATGCTGCTTTGCCCACTTGGCTCAGGTGTTTTCCATTGCAATGTTCTGCTTAGTAAACCTGGTACCCTCATCTTTCCCTTCCAAGATATAGCAGGTAGGGAAATCTTTCCTGCTGTTAGCTAAGGACGTCAAGATTTCTTAAACTGTAGAACTATTACTGTAAGTAGAAACCGTCACTAGATGTCAGTAAAGGTGGCTTCAGTGTTGTTTACCTCTTACGCAGTGAGTAAGCACAGTGTTCAATGGGTGGCTGGTCATGAATTAACAATGTCATGCTTAAACGTATAAACAACCTTAGTGGAAAATTGAATTGAAAAAGTTCAACTTTGAAAAGTTCAACTAGTTCCTGTGACATAATTCTTCCATTTGTAACTGTAATAGGACTAGTAGAATTCATATAACTATGTTATTAACACCCTGCTGTTATTTAACTGTAGGCTCTCTCAAGTAACACCTTGTGGTGTGCTACCTAAATAGTACTGTGAGTGACTGGGGCCCATGATGTATCAGATACAAATAGTGGGTTTCGGGGATTCCAATAATGCTGTAAGGCTTTACATTTACAGTTGGTAATTTAGAAAGGTGTCATAGTGTGGAGGGTGGTACCATTGCAAGGACTACCACTAACACAGCATTGCTGGGAATCTACGAAAGGCTGGAAACACTAGTGTAATTTGCACATAATTTGCATTTAAGTGAAGTAAGTTCACTACAAATTGTTGACATTATATCTGCAGAAAGATGATACCCCTGATGACTCTTAAAACAAAATAAAGTGAGAAAATGCAAACATCTTTTTTAGAACTTTGTAGGGGATACCGCAAGATGAAATTGAAAAATTAATTTATAGTCTAAGAAAAAACAGAATGTTGAAATACCTTCCCAGGAGAATAGGGTTGACAGTGAAAGAGATTGGGAAAAATTCAAATTGTTGAAGCTTAATTTATATAATTAAAATTAACCTTATCATGTTAATAATGAACATTATTCAGGAATTTTAGTTGTGAATGACTTTGAAAACCTATGAAAGTAAACAATCAGCATCTCTGATTGCTTTCAAAATGAAGCTTATGTCGGAGCAAGTTTTCAATGATGCTACTGGCCTTCCACAATATATGTTAAACTACCTAGTATCCACAAGAACTGACCACTTTATCTCTCATCCAAGTAGTTTTCTTGGAGACATTGCTGCTACGATTTACCTAATTTATTCCAATCCTACTTTAAGAGCTGCTGATTTTCATCTGTGACTATTGACCTAGTTAGTGTCTGAGCAAAGATTAATGTCATTAGGCTACTTATTGATATGTGGCAAAAATCAATAACTGATATTTATCCGGTGGCCTTCGGTCAACATTGGTGGAAGGTGGTCATGGGTCTTAAGGGGGAGTTTTGATTTAGCTTGCTCCATGATTGATGGGAATCAGGAAGGATTATTGAGATGTCGTAGATTGAGAGGTTTAGTAAAGAAATACCAAGTTAGTATCCTGGTTGTTAGGTAAGGGGGCTCTATTTACAGTGTTCCTAATTTGTTGGCCTGAAGGAAGTATTTCATTGTGTGATTGGATTGTGGTATTTTTGTTGGCACAGAGTACTGTGATTGTTAATTGTGGAGGCTGATTTCAAAAGTTCTTTTGAAGTTAGTGGAAAACTAACATGTTTTTGCTCCCAGAGGTTTATTGTTGGGAATACGATTAATAATATAAGCATGTTGAATAAGAGCAATGTAGGTAATGGAATAAGAATTATATTAAATAGAATCAGATCAATGCAACTGAAAACTGATAGAATGAACTTATCACTGAACTGATAACATCAGATGAATGAAGTTGGTAACATCAGATCTTTGTAACTTATAGAATCAGAATAATTGATGTGACTGAGTAAAATCTGATGAATGTGGCTGGTAAAATCAGATCAATATAGGAAGATAAATCAGATTAATATAGCTGATAGAAACACACTGTAGCTGATAGCATCAGATCAATGCAGCAAGTAGAATTACATAGCTGGTAGAATGAGATCGATGTAGCTGGTAGAATGAGATCGATGTATCCGGTAGAATGAGATCGATGTAGCCAGTAGAATGAGATTGATGTAGCCGGTAGGATGAGATCGATGTAGCTGGTAGAATGAGATCAATGTAGCTGATAGCATGAGATCGATGTAGCTGATAGCATGAGATCGATGTAGCTGGTAGAGTGAGATCGATGTAGCTGGTAGAATGAGATCAATGTAGCTGGTAGAATGAGATCGATGTAGCTGGTAGAATGAGATCGTTGAAGTCGGTAGAATGAGATCGAAGTAGCCGGTAAAATGAGATCAAAGTAGCTGGTAGAATGAGACAGATGTAGCCGGTTGCATGAGATCGATGTAGCCGGTAGAATGAGATCAATGTAGCCGGAAGAATGAGATCGATGTAGCTGGTAGAATGAGATCGATGTAGCTGGTAGAAAGAGATCGATGTAGCTGGTAGAGTAAGATCTGTGTAGCTGGTAGAATGTGATTTAGTTAAGACGTAGAAACTAATCAATATACTTGATTAACTCAGGTTAATTAATGTAACTGATGGAATCAGATTACTTTAGGTGATATGATCAGATAGTGATAATTATTCTCATGTACATAGCTGATAGAATCTGCTCAATGTAACTGTGAAGGTACTTTACATGTATGTGAGATGTATTTTGGAATTCTCCATCTGGAGGGAGTGAAGCGACCTTTTCAAAAGATCATTTTAACAACTTGAAATTAACTGCATGATTGGGGATAGTAAAGAGTATCTTGCATATGATATATAGTTCTCAGGATATTTTGCATGAGTCACTCTTTATAAAGTGTGCTGTCCATCCTCTCCATAAACACACTGTAAGAGATCTGTGGTAGTACGAATAACTGAAACTTGTAAATACCTGCGCCATTCATATCTCAGCTCACGCCTCCTCTTTGATTACAAAGAGCCGTGAAATCCGCATGTAGGTGCAATATAAACTTGGCGAGGTTCTGGTCACTAGCGGCTTGATTTCATGAATGCTACCTAATCAGCTTGTCGCTTTACTGTGATCTCTACAAACACAAAAATGAGGTCACCGTGCTGTGAGTGCGCAGTGCACGTGTGAGTTCCCCTTTTCCTTGATTTAGAATCACAGTGTGGTGTTATTTGTTGGTCAAAGAACTCCGAGTCGCAACTGTCTTTTTACTGCGTATGTGAACAGCAACTGTATTACCAGCCGAGTCGTGAGCCTGTTGGCTTGTGATTGGACAATATGTTTATCATCATAGTGCACAACCCGTGTCTATTGTAACATATTATCAATTAAATATTTTATAAGTAAAGGTTCAGCCCGTTAATTTATGTAAACAAAAGATGGAATGTGGGTTTTGTAATTTTACAGACCCTTCAGAAATGTAACTTGGGGTCCTGACAGAGAGGGTACTCAATGCCTAAATTATGCCTTGCATAAATATATGGATGCAACTTTGCAGATCTCTG
This sequence comes from Apostichopus parvimensis, assembly GCA_000934455.1. Taxonomy (NCBI): domain Eukaryota; kingdom Metazoa; phylum Echinodermata; class Holothuroidea; order Aspidochirotida; family Stichopodidae; genus Apostichopus; species Apostichopus parvimensis. The sequence continues at coordinate 22,457 of KN896072.1, forward strand.
TACTATTACAGTTAACTTGCCGAGGCATGTCTGGTTGGGACAGTGGAAAAAGTACAGTTTGACTCAAATGTGAGCATTTTTGCAATAAGTGAGTGATATTAAAATAGTGGTACAATCTCGCAGTAGTTCATTATTTGATAAAGAATGAAGAGATTGCTTTCCTTTTATCCAGTTTTTAATTTCAGGGAAGTTGACCTTACAGAGGTTAGCAGGTGACAAATGTTTAAGGTTACACAATATATTTGTAAGGAGGTTTTGCAAATTCCTTTGTCTCATTTGTTTAATCATGGTCATCAAAGATAGTACAATCCTGAAAATAGACATAGAAATGTTAAAAAATTAGATGGGAAATATGATTTAGTATTGTTAAGTGTGGGGTAAAATTTGAGCCTACCATGGAGTTCTAGTTTACATTGAAGATAGGATGGATGATGTTGATGATACAGCTAGCCTGTGTTCCTAGTTAACCTCAAAAAGCATTCTTTAGGGCAAACTCCATCTGTCCCTGACCTTTTTGCAGAGTTTGCCACAGTACCACTATACTGTTGCCAAGAGGGGTAGGTATTCTTTATTTGGTTGCTTTTGTGTCATATGGTTTGGTGTTGATACAGCTGTATATATTACTGTATGATGGTAGTCCCAGGGGTGTGCTTTTAGTCAAGAGCAGCAGGGTTACTGTGGCTATTTGACTTGACCATGACTGCTAGTAAACTGTCACAGTTTCTCATTTTCTTGTACAGTAGGTATCTACTATGTAGTCGATCATCCTGTGTTTGTGTTATATAATCTATATGATGTTTGGCATGTGGAAATTAGTTTGACTTTATAGCAAACAGTAGTGGCATAACTACTGGTTTACTAGAGATTACTCTTTGTATGTAGAACTAACTAACCATTCAGCTGAGAAGTACTGAAATCAAGAAGAAATGTAATTAAATTAACTCAACTTATTTCACCTTTGTAAACTAAAAGGGTAATAGGCCTCTCGGAGTCGTGGAAGAAGCAACATGGACAAACGAAATCTTGAGAGAGAGAAAAAGGCTCTTTTTCGAAGACTTTCACTGAGGCAAATAGCTTCAAGTATGTAAAGTAACCAGATGCCATGTTGTAGGCTAATGGTTTCCTTAATTTACTACATGAATGCTCTTTAGCACAGACTGTGTGAATTAACACATCTTCAGGTATTGATTTTTTTCATACCACTGCCACAATTTTTAGACAGCCAGTTATTAGACTGTAAGAGCAATGCATCTTGCATTGGCTGTAAAAACAAAATTTGTCACAGTTATGGTTCTTGAGATTTGGCCCTATGATGAGTTGATGACCTCAATTGACCCTTGTTAGGTACTGTATGAAATTACCCCATTAAAACTAATAGAACTTTACTCTTCTTGAGAGATTGTATACAAGCTATGAGGTCACACACATACCAACATGCAGGTTACTTGCATAGGTTACTTGCCTGCTATATGGCAAGTAACAATTACAATGAAGACAGAAGGAGAAAAAGAAAAGCAGGCATTATGATCACTACAGGACCCTTTGTAATACTGGAAGAGGAGGAGGAGGTGGAGGTGGAGGAACTTGGCAGAACATGTGCAGGTCACAAATTAGAAATCTCCTTAGGGGATGACCAAGAATGCCAACAACAGATAGAGATCAGGGAGGGAAGACTGGATCTGATTGATTTAATTGATCTGATAACATCTTCAAACATGATTGGCTTGTTTGATCAAAGTAGTTTCGCAACAATGCCATGTGTTAGTGAAACATTAGACTGTTACAAGTGAAACTTGTGTTAATCTAAACTTCGAAAAACAAAGAAGGATAAAATTCACTCCTTAGGAAGCATAGAGGAGTGATTGGCTGTTTTGTAAGTGGAATATGTTCATTGGTACCTCAGATAGGAAAAAGAGATAAATACTTAACTGTCTGAGAATGGGGAGAGGGGGCAGGAGGTTATGGACTTATGGTATACAGGACAGGAATTTATAGCAATGCTCATGGGAAGGGCTGGGTATTAATATCGTGGTGTACTCAGAAGACTATGTGGAGAGATAAACAGTAAATTATGTATACAACAAAGAATTTAGAAGACTGCAAGATATCGTCTCTCCTGTTGTATTTTCAGCTCTGATGATTGATGACAATATCAGGTAGCCTGGATAATAATCTGTTAAACTTACAATATCTTACAAAAAGCAAAAACAAGTCTTGAATTTCTTGGAACTTAGGGATTAATTTTAAGGGCAGTCCTTTATGAATATTTAAAGTAATACCTAGATTCAATAATCAATATTTCATCAATCCTTTGCCCATTTAGCAAACTGGAAAAAGTTTCAAATTTTTACTGTCACTTTGTTATTCACAGGCCTATGAAACTCCACTAGTCAAGAAAATGAAGTACTTTGTTATAGTACTGCATTGCATCTTTAAGATTGATCAACTCAAACAGTTCCTGAATTTTTATTTGGCAAGTAACTTTGACAAGTAACTAACTTGCTCACTTAGTGTATCTGCGGATGACGCCACATTTGCTGGAAATAAGCGTCTCATTTTGTTGCTGGTTTCAGTGAATACACAAAGTTAAAGTGTAACAAACCTAACATATGGAGACATTACAAGTATATTTGTACCAAGTTTTATATTGAAAATGACACAGAACAATTAAACTTATGTGACACCACAGAGAAATGCCAGTAATGTCATATGTGATGGATACCTATCTCACACTTTGTCACTTATACCATTAGATTGGACAAGTGACAGCATTGTAGCTCAGGTTGGTATTTAGATCTCTGTTTTGTTTATACAAACTTGACAGTCATGGTGTATTGATATGTTTGTTGTAAACAGACTTGTCTTTTGTCTTGTTTTTTACTGCAGTATGAGCAACTGACCACCAGGCATCTGAACTTATGAATTAAAAGGTGTATAACTGGCTGCAGTCTGGTATCAATTGGGCTGAGTCTATTTTATATAGGCCTTAATACATTAGCATACATCCAGCTTCACATTATCCTAACTTGTTACACTTAAAAGACCCCCAGTCCACACTACTCCTTCCTCCCCCCCCCCACCCGTCCCGAATCGTCACAACCCCTGCATTTCATAACTTGAAAAATTCAAACCATACAGTGAAAAGTTAGTTAGCAATAATGCATTTTCATGATTAATGGGAAATTTTTCCTGAGAAGTTTTTGAATGCACATACCGCCGAGATGGAGACATTTAGTATGTTTTGACATGGATCAGTCCATAACTGATTACTGTAAATGTATTCTCTGCTTGTAAGAACAAACCTTTTAGTAGAAAGTTGTTATTGGGGGCAGTCATTTAAAAAACTTTGCGTTCAAAAGCCAGCCTCTCTTTCCCTTTATTTGTCAGTAGATAGACAGAACCTATCGCAGCAAAGCTTTCTTGGTCTATACCTAGGGGAAACAAAAACTCTCAACTTTTGAAATTTTTGTACAAAAAAATAATAAGTGTTACCTTACCTGGTTTTATTCACAGTAGCTGTTTCAGTTATGCAAAAATATGTTCTTACGAATGCATTTTCTTTAGACTTTGAATTTGATGCTTTTGGTTATCTCATCTGAAATGCAATGCTGTTCCAATTAGCATTTTATATTAATAGTGAGTCATTCTTATTAATTTCATCGTTTGTCCATCACATTTCACCTAACGAAGAGATTGAGCGTCATTCTGGATCCACATTTCATATTTTGACGGCTTTTCATTCCAATTAGCGGGTGAGATGTATTAGCTCCTCAGAGGACGTTGACAGCTTTAATGTTTCTCTGGCTTGCTTAAAGAGTTGCTTTTGTCATCCCAGTTCTTTTAGATTTTCAATCCTTTCAGGTGTTCAGGTGTGGTTCCATTAAAATATGCTGAAGGAAGGATGCTCCTTAAATATATAGTCTCGGTTTCTTTTTCAATCAGTTCATGCCCAAGTCACAGTTCACCGTTGTGGCATCTATGTTTGGGTAAGGTTGCCTGGTCTAACTGTTGAAGAGGTGGGGTTGTTACTGGTGTACAACCATGACAGTTTTGCACATGGTTTCAAAATTTGTAAACATTAAAAAGGTTACAAAGATCATTAAAAATTATATCGCCTGACATTTCGATCCCTTTAGGATCTTCACAGGAGAAGGTTTCAAAATTTTAACAGAACTGTGAAACCCATGCGAAACTGTGTCACAAACATATAATCCATACATTGCATCTTATAACAGATCATTTCATCAAGTCAGGCAGAATAATTTTGGAAATAAAGTTAAAATAAAAGCAGGTTTCTTAAGTAGGTGGAACTGATAAGTTGACAAGTCAATTATTTTGAAAGGAATTGATCTATGATTAACATATACAGTAACCTAAACACTTATAACCTACAATGCTAGATTTATATTTGGTAAAAAACAAAACCAAATCTTTCTGTACTTATTGCAGGGAATTGAATTTTTTTTAAAGCTTAACTATTTTTATTGCTAATGTGTATCAAATAATTTAAATATAGGCCAACCTTTCATGAGTCATCCATTTGAACAAGAATGTTACATTGAATTTTTGAACTTTCACTAGATTTGCCTGAAAGTAACAGCAGAATGATTGTACTTATTCAAGAGAGTAAATATTGGAACAACAATAATCTTACATAAAATTAGAAAACAAACACAATATGGAGTCTTTTGTGAGGTCAGTTTACTTTATATGTTATAAAAGCTGTAATTCAGTTGTGTTCTTAAAGCTTGTAAATTTATAATGCAATTCAACTACTCCAATATACCATTTCTAAGGTTCGTTGCTCATAGAGTGAAACCCACAAACTTGTCATTGCTGATGTAAACTTAAATGAAGTTAAGTTTATTTTTCCATTAAGACAAGAACTTACATCTACTTACTGAATAGTAAATTGAGAATCAAGAAAAATGTTGTTGAAGTGTTTGGTGCTTACATTGCCGTTGAGGTTATGAAAAGTTTACCAATATCCCCGACATTACATTTTGTTATAGCACACTCACTGGAAGGGCTCTTAACACCTACCTGCAATGTGTTTTTATGTACCACAAGTAAATCCTAGCTACGCAATAAACATATGTTGCTCTTCTACAAAAATAAATCTTCCATTAAACAAAGGATAAAAGCAAGCATAAAGGTGGCTTTTAATCTAAGGACAACACAAATGTTTATTACTTCAAAACCTTCAAAGTTCAAACATAGTTCTCTATAATGCTACAGTGTGTATGAATGATAGTGTAGGCAGAAGTGTGTGTAATTTGCAGATAACTTTGCGAGCACCAAAGACCCTTTAAAGTTAAAGGTGGTCGGACTGTGGTGATTGCATTACTTGTTGACTTACATAGTTAACATGTTAGTGCAAGTATTTAGGAAAGGTCTACTAAATAGCAAAAGTCACATGGGACTTTATTTGTAGTTGTTTACATTTGGTCATCAACTTTGAGTTATCTTACCAAGTATAACTCAAAATCAGATTACAATTGATTAAAACAAGAAAAAAAAACCAATAACAACTAAAAAACATAACCTTTTCAGATTTGTGAAAGTTAATGTGCAAGTAGTAACTTGCATACCGATTCAGTACTCAATATCGAGCCACCTCAGTATTTTCATAACAGTAAAATATCACAGGATTAAAATTTTGTAAGTTGCCATCTTATTTTGACACGTTCTCAGTAGGTTTGAATAAGTTGCTTACCATACTCAAAATGCTGTTTTAATTTGATTGTATTCAGTAATGCTTTGTCTGTTGCCAGAGATCAAAGAATATGAAAAGCTGGTTTCTCTTTGACATAAACACCCAGAATTATCCCTATTGTACATGCACAGTGAATATTATACTGACATATTTCAAAAGCCTTACTTCTTTTCTAGGACTGAAATAGTTTACTATACAGCAAACTCACTCTCCCCTACTCAGGGTGTTAATTTGTTTTAATTGAGAATGGAGTACAATCTCCCTGTTCTCAGCATGTATAACTGATGACTGGAAATAACCTCTCTCCAGCTTCATGAATAAAGAAAGCATTGTCCTGTGAAATTGGTCAAGGGGAGTATTTTTCCCCCAAAAAAGTCTGCATTTTGGATGGACAGAAGTTCATTGTGGTTTTCAACTCATTGTGCACTTGAATTAATTCTTTCTCATACATCACAAGAGGGGGGAAAATAGTTCATTCACAGAATAGAGGAAATTGCAAGATAGAGACCTATTGTCAATATCTGTGATCAGGTGTAATTTGTAAGCCTCTTTGTACCAGATGGCCGATTTACAAAGGAGCGAGAAATAATCACAACTTTCTGTTGTTGTAAATTGTTCAGAATCTGCTAATTTAGCATGTAGATAATATCTCTGTAGGATATAATAAGGTGATTGATAGCTTTGTCCCCTGGTCAGTGGAAGATTGATTTGAAAAGGAGGGAGGTGACCAATTGAAGTTTTTTAATTATTTCTTGAGTAAGGTTCAAGAAACTCCCAATATTAATGTATTTACTTACACAGGGAGAAAGTCGTTGCGGGGAAGGAATTCCACTGTGGGAAAAAAGGATTGGACTCATGAATAAATCAATTGATATAACCTCAAGTTTAATGAACTTTATTTTGGCAAGAGACAAATTGGTCTGATCATCAAGAGTGATTTTACTGCAGTGTTGATTGATTGTAAAAACACCTATTTTTTTGCAGTCTTGTCAATACCGTAGCAAGCTGTAGAACTTATACCTGACTGCATGTGTGTTTATGCTTGGAGTGCAGGTGAAAGGTTCATATGTGATTGTTAGATATGGAAATTAGTAGCCTAAAAATAAATGTACCTTTATTGAAATATGTATCAATGAACAAAGAAGTATTTTCCAAATATAGACCTGTATGTGTATGTGTGTGTGTGTGGGTGTGTGAGTGTAGTATTTCTACTTCTATGGCTGTGAAATCCACAAGTTTTCTTTTTGCCTATAGCAGAAGGTTTTGTATAATATATAAATTGATCTTTTTGGTTACTTTGAAATATTGTTATAAACAGCAGCATAAGTGACACTGTTAAGTAATACAGTCAGGTGCACTTGGAATGATGGGAGATATCTGGAAAGTTAAGATTAACAACTCTTGATATTTTTGAGTGAATACAATATTCAACTAAGAATCAAGTCCAGGTGTGTGCAAATGTTGCAGATTGACTACAGTATGAGGATTTATTTCACCCAGAGAGAGAGGTTAAATTGACTTCTTTTTTATTGCAGGTACAGTAGATTGTTTTGAAACTGTTCAACCTAATTTGTTGTGTACTCCCTTCTACCATGAGGTATATATGTTAATGTTAGTGGTTGCAGAATGTTAACCATGGTTCAAGGTTCACTGTTCTTGAACAACTAAACTGGGTCACATAGAACACATTAAAGTAGAAAGTTTGTAGTGATTTATTGTTTCAGGTGGGATTGGGAATGCTACGTGAACAGCCAGTGTTTGATATAAGCTAGATGTTAATAATCTTTATCATCATAACATCATGTTGTCTACTCTTATTGGTATGTTTTGCATTTGATGTGCTAGTGTCTATAAGAAACAAGGCTCAGTTAATTGACTCCGGAGGACAAAGAACCTGATAAGAAATTTAAGGGTTCTGGAGACAGGTAAGCGGGTCACTCGTAAATATATAAACCAGTAAGTTTTATCATAACTGTAAGATAAGCTGGTAGGACTAAATTAAACCATAAATGAGTCTCCTTGTTAGTCAAGTAATATCATTGCATTTGAGTACTTTATCTAGAAGCCTTGCTATCATATCAGGGTTTGCCAACTCGTACAAGTTAGGAGTTGCATATATATATTCCCAAAAATTTAATTTGAAAATTTTGTGGTGAAAGTAAATATTAATTAAATGTTATCTGATGTCGGTCGGGTTAAGAATTCTCCCTTTAAAAGTTGCCGGTATATTATTTGCCATTTAACCTATAGATGCCGTGATGATAACGCAAATTGACTTTGGCAGACTGCCAGGACAACTGTAATATATTGTTGTTGTCACTTCTGACATCTTAATAATTAATCAATAACATAACATGACCGTACTGTGAACATAAATTACCCTTTCCATTAATTTCCATGGCAATCTTATTGTAGATATATGATATAGTATAAATTTGTGAAACACCATGAAAAAAAAAAAGTATTAAATCTATTCTGGAAGTTGGGTGTGTTTGTGACATTGTCAATGTTCAGTTAATGTGGGGGTGTGTGTTGTATTCTGCATGGAAGGTCAGGTGTTGGAGCATCATTAAGAGAGCTTAGCAGCACATGAAGCCAAGGGTATCTTAGACAGTAAACAGGTCGTATATCATTTGATGACAATATTATCCTGGTTGTTATCCTGCTGCCAGGCTCTCTCTATGTGCTTTGATTTATTAACCTAAGTAGGAAGGACATCAAAATCATTCTTTTGTTGCCTCTACACAAGTGCAGCTGCATTGACCCTGTAGTATGACAAAACATGGTTGTAAATTCTAAGAAGTGGTCTCTTTTTTCTACACAGCTGTGTGTGTATGGGCGGCCATTTGCGCCAAAAAAAAAAATACAATGATGAAACAAACCAGAAAGAAAATTGAAAGAGATGAAATATGCAAAATGAAACAAACAAATGT
>KN896083.1:0-18432 GCA_000934455.1 Apostichopus parvimensis
ATTATTTGTTTTATACAACACCTTCAAATTTGGATATAATTGGATGTAAAATGCACTCATGCAACAGATTGTTTTGAACAGACAGGTTTCTCTGCTCTCTTACCATTGAAGAAAGTGCTATCAAAAAAGTATAACCCATGGTTCTATTTCATAGAGTGCAATAGAACGGATTTTGCATGCAATCGACGAGCAAATGACCAATCAAATGGCCGGAATATAATTAGGTGTTGTATAATAGCCAATGTCCAAGTCTTTTGTTACAATGAAAAAGAATGAATTTGACCCCAACTTTGGTTTAATTGTGGGCCATTTAATAACATTTAGGGGTATACATCATGCAGCTATATATATTGGGTCCTAAAGTATTTGTGAATCAAATCAAATCATGGAAGGTCAGAATTTATGTTTATAAGTTACCTGTACACCACTGAGGGCAAACGATGTTTGCAAGTTTAATTGTTGGCTTTGGAAGAAATGTATTTTACTTCAAAAGAAAAGTTTTTTTTATTGGTCACTAGAGAGCTCAACCATTTTATCTGATTTTAACCTGTTTCTGTCCAACTATGTACTACAGTGTTATTTTTAGGGTAATTTTGTTTTCTTAATAAATAAAATAATAATCTCTTCAAACACTGGAAATCAAATCTTCAAAACAATATAAAGAAAAGGAAGAAAGCGAAACTATATTCAAATATTGACCACTTAACTTGGAAGCAACTATGTTGCAATGACAGGTACCTACATTTTAATGTGATCAAAGTTTAAATGGCTTGGTGTTATTCTATCTTCTTTCTTTCAGATATTCGATCTAAGTTTCTCAGATTATGTCACAAGTGACACATAGTGACCCCTTCTAGAAAGTAACACTCAATTGATAACCAAGAAACCACGCAAACACTCTGCTTTTAATTCTCATGGATCTATTCGCACGAGATATTTTAATGATTATTGGTAAAAGAAAATATAAAAGAAATGCATATATGAAAATAACTACACCCCCTTTGGATACTTATCCAGTGAATCCTTCCCCCTTTCTGCTAACTGACACTGCTATTGTACGCTTTATGACCGGCTTTAGATGATCACCGCCCACATGGTAGTCGCTATAGGCGGAGTCAAACCATTCAGCTTCTTGCACGTGTCAAAAGTAAGGTACCTATATCCGGCGTCTTATAAGTGTGGACCAGACCACATCTATTTGCACGGACGAATACCCCCGTGACCACAGGCAGTTAGTTAGTCACCAAAAATGAAACCAGATTATTGGGGGTCGCCTGCCCGTAATCTGGTTTACTATACAGGAAACTCCGCTCGTCACACTAAACGAGTAAAGCACGTGCGTCGAGAATATACGGTATTGTAGCGGCTTGTTCTCAATAACAAGTATACGCCAAATTGTCCTCAGTGACAATATTATACTAACATACTTTAAGACCTCATTGCCTTTTTATGAATATGCTACCTCCCGTTCTCAATAACGGAGAAACTACCTCTCTGCGACGTGATATCGTTACCAGATGGAATGCAACTCACTAACTTTCCTGTACCCCACCCTAACATCAACTTTGCAAAAAAATCCGAATCTAATATGATGTAACGGCTCTTACAATTTGTAAGCCCCGGTATTCCGATATATCTCGGTGAAACATACCAACAATGAGCCGAGAAACCCGGAATTTAGTTACTCTTTATGTGCGACACAGGTGCTCCAATGCACACAGTGAAGCACATCACCACCAGGAATTTTGCATCCACTTACGTGACAGATTATTTCGAATCCTCTTCTCTCTCTCTCTCTCACTCTCGCTTGTTTTTCCTCTCAGATGGTAGCTGTCAAAACATTTGCTAATCGATCAGATGTCCATCCACATCGTATGATGAGGCAAGAGGTAACAAAACATACATTAAACAAATACCCGTCAGTGATAATACCTAGAATAGGAAATTTAGAAAATACTCCACTTACCTGTCTTCACACTACCATTGCACTCTTGTTATCCCTGGGTCAAGAACGTACATTGAATTTTCAGCTTGACATTAATCTTTTATAGTGTTTCACCTTTCATAGCATAACTTTGATGAATGAAATAAATGCTTGGAATAAATTAAAAAAGATATCATCTGATATTTTGCTATACCACATAAATGCTTTCATATAATACTATTGCACTCTTGCTGTACTGAGGTCAGTATCATCTCTGTCATAAATCATTAATGTAATGTCAGTTTCCATAGTGTAACATTATTGAATGAATCATTAAAGATATCATCTGATATTTTGCTATACCACCTACGTGCTTTCATATAATACTATCACACTCTTGGTTTGTACATATATTGCATTTTCAGCTCTGTCATAAATCATTAATGTAATGTCAGCTTCCATAGTGTAACATTATTAAATGAATCATCAAAGATATCATCTGATATTTGATATAACCAGCCTGATTCGTGCTACCTTGAAACTGTATTTTGTTTACTCCTGTAAACAACCTTTAACCACTAAAGTGACCTGTTCACCATTTCTACTCGTCCTGTTTTATGATCGCAATAACCACATAGCTTCGTAAAATGACTCTCTGACAGGTCACCGTTTTGCGCCATCTGCAACATCCATGCCTCGTATCTATGGAAGGGGTAGCATTCAAGCACAGGATGTTAGTCATGGAATTAGCACACCTGGGATCCCTTGGGTCCTTGTTGAACTCAGAGAAGGGACATCTCAACCGTAAATTGCAACATAAGATAGCTGTGCAGGTGAGTGATACTGCAAGGGGACCAGCACATCTAATAATTCAATGTACAGGGTTAACAATTGCACTGGAAAGGTCTGTGTTTCATTTATTGCACTATATGCTTGGATGTTTTACTTTCATAGTCCTGTTGTGTCTGGTCTACGGCAGCCGTCTACAAACTTTTAGGCCCACGACCCAGGATCTTCAATGGGGAATATAGCCACAACCCACCAAACCCCTTCACCTTCAGAATTGATGATCAGAAATGTATGAAAGCTAGATTGGGCAATGGAGCTGATGTTTACAAGTTCATTACTTAATTGATCCCAGTCGGCAAGCTGCAAAAATTGCAGAAAAATCTTCGGTCATCTGGAAAATCCCCCAAAATGACTGAAAATTTGTCGCCGTCCTTTCTTTGCTCTCACTCCATGGTTTTCGGACCATCAGTCTACCACATGGTTGTGCTTCATGGACCATGGCAGAGAATGGCAGATCATGGCAGATTATGTAGTAATGTCAGTTCTCATTTCATTATCAGACCGCTTAACGGTTTATGCAACTGATGGCACCGATGTTATTTGCAGGGGTGGGTTGGCTTACAGGTTTACCAACCCGGAAATCTTTTCCTCTTAGTTCCAAAATATGCTAGTATCATTCCATGTGCCAAATGTACTCCTTGTTAATATAAAGCCATAGCTAATCAGCTGAGATCACATTTGTTTGTATATTATTAATTTTTGTTTGTTTAACTGCAGCAAACTTGGCCAAAATATATTTATTTATATCTATATATATTTTTTTTCCATCTTTTTCTTGTTAAGATCGCTGATGGTCTGGCATTTCTCCATGAAAACAGGATAGTATATCGAGACCTGAAACCAGACAATATTTTGATCTTTTCGTTGCAACCCGGAGCTCCGGTAAGTATTCATGTATATTCAATGGTGAGGATTTTTCCTCTTTGTGCTTTTCCTCCATGCTTTTATACAGTGATAAAGGATCTTTCCTCTATGTGTTTTTCTCATGCATTGATACAGTGTTAAAGGATCTTTTCTCTATGTGTTTTCCCATGCTTTTATATAGTGTTAAAGGATCTTTCCTCTATATGTTTTTCCTCCATGCTTTTATAAAGCGTTAAATGATCTTTTCTCTATGTGTTTTTCCCCATGCCTTTATACAGTGTTAAAGGATCTTTCCTCTATATGTTTTCCCCATGCTTTTATACTGTGTTTAAGGAGCTTTTCTCTATGTGTCATTCCCTATGCTTTTATACAGTGTTAAATTTGTTAGTCGGTTAATGCAAAAACTTGAGTGTAAAATGTGTAATCTTCAGTTTTCAATAATATTTTTAAACTGTCTTCTTTATTTTAGCAAAATGTAAAGATATCAGACTATGGCATTTCCAGATTTACAACACCATATGGACTGAAGGCATCAGAAGGCACCCCAGGATATCGGGCACCGGAGGTTATCAAGGGCACATCAACCTATAATACAGAGGTCAGTTCTCAAAAACATTGTGTTACCCTGTTTCCAAGTTTGTTTGATATCCTTGATTTCGGTTCCTTCGTAATGTGCTTTCTGATAGAGTGATTGTATAAATCATTATTTAAATCAATTAATTCTTCCTCTCTGATATCATGTGGCTGAATGTTTGTCCTTTTCTTTGATAGGTTGATATCTTTTCCTATGGGATTTTACTTTATGAGTTAGTCACGGAAGGACACAAACCATTCCAAGATTTGGATTTTCGAACTGAAATAGAAGAGGCGGTAGTCAAGGTAACAGCTGTTTTATTTTCGTGTGGAATATGTATTTGTCCTCAAAAAGTGAACCACTCCTCCTTCCCTTTTCCCCCTTCCCCTCTCCCCATTCCCCTCTCCCCCTTCCCCTCTCCCCTTCCCCTCTCCCCCTCTCCCCCTTCCTCAAAGGACCCTCTACCGTGTCTCACATGGAATGGATATGAACAAGGGAAGGTTGTTAAAAGGTGTGATAGATAGAGGAACTTTAAAATTTGTCTGAAGGAAACTTCAGGTTTCGTGCAAATAATTTTTTCCATAGTCTGGTTTTTATGGCTATTAATATGAGAATATATAAACATGAGATTTTTGTGATTACTGACTTGGAATTTAAGAAGGTTCTGAATAACGTCTTGGCGATATTCTTGAGTTCCTGACTGCGTCAACTTCTCTTTGAACAAAGGCAAACATTTCTCAGCAGAGCAATGTCTTTCCTAGTTAACTAATATCTTTGAGGATGTGATTTTTACCATGAGGAGCAAGTTTTCAGATGACAGAATGTGGTTTTGTTGATATACTTAATAATCAGTTCAGAGGCAGATCCAGAAGTTTATGAAGGAGGGGGAGGGGGCTTGCCGAGGGGTTGCTGAAGCCGACTCCCATGTAGGGGATATTGGGGTACTCCCTCTGAAAACTTAAATTTGCAGATGTAAAATGGTGCATTATGAAGCATATTTAGGTTATAAAGTATGTCTTTAATTAGGTCTATAAGAAAGCTTGTGGTAATAACTGCTTTTTGGGGGATTGAAGGGGGAGGGGGGGGGGTGTACATGCCCACACCCTGCACCTGTAGTATGCATGCACAGGGATTTTCTCACATACTCTTTATATGTTAGAGATAAGGCAGTTTATAATCAGTAGGCAATAACTATTGAGGGACTGTACAACACAATCTGTACAACACAATACGAGTGGTGTTAGCAATTTACCCAATAAACAAGGAATTTCGTGCTGAAAAGTAATCAAATAAATGCTATTATTAATGTTTGGTCCTTCTTTTCCCAGGGAAGAGGTATCCCTCAAATAACAGAGTGTGGTGTGTCTGCTTGGCCAGATATGCAAGATTTAATCAACAACTGTACAGAGAATGCACCACAAAAGAGACCAACAGTGAGTGATAACGTCTGCATTAAATGTGTAAATTGATAAATTTAATAGAAAACAAGTAGCAGTTTTTGTATTTCATATTTCTTAAGTTGTGTTTCCAAAGAAATTTCGTTGAGGGTTCCTAAACTGAAGTTTTGATTCTATTAAATTAATTCCCAGTCCAAATTTCTGTTAAATTTATTCTAAGTCTAAATTAATTCTAAGTTTATCAGGTGTCAATTGGCATATTGGATGAAATAGATACATAGCTGGCATCGTTGACAAAGATAAAGGCACAAAGATTTTGTCATTTCGGCATCATCCACTGAAGCCAAAAAGAGTGATTTCAATTGTTTTCAGACATAGTCTGCGTGGAAAGTTTTAAAGGTTGAAAACAATAAATCATGGTTTGATGAGGAAAATGTCTTGTCTAGACCATCAAAAGGGCTGTAAACTGATGTAATTATATCTTCGAAAGGATTAGTTTTGTCTTGCTTTGAAGTCGTCTTTACAAAAGTGTCAGACTAAGATGCATGTTTGTTATTGTCCTTTAATAGCTCACCCCAGATTTGTATTCAAGGAAAATATGATACCCCTCTTCAGATCTTCGTGTTTACACATTACTATTATATTTTTTATAGTTAAGGGATAACTGTAGGCAAATAGTTGACTTTGTTAAGATACAGATCCTCAAATACCACAATTGCTCTCAATCCAGGTTACAATTTTGTATTAAAGAATTTACCCAATCAAAACAACAGAGAAAACAAACAATTAAAGTGGATGGAATGTCTAGTTTAAGCCACAGACCATTAAATCTGCTCTTCAGATTAGCAACAATAAACTCAGAGAGTATATATAGGATATTTCAGGTTCTCAACGAACATGTTTAATGCATTGCAAATGGTTGGTGATTTCATCTGCGGTTTCCATGTCGTTTATGTAAAACCAAAGCAATATTTTTTGACCAAGTTAGTAGAATTACTTAAACAATAGCTCAACATTTAACAAAATCTAGCCTAGACTGAGGAGCTGATGTCAGCATCAACATTGTATTAAAGGAGGATTCCAAGCTGTTTAACATGCTTTATGTACAGAAATATACCATATCAACACTAAACAGCCTGAATAATGGTATCCTTGAGTCTCATAGTTATGAATTATGCATTAATATGAATAGTTATGAATTATGCATTAATGATGGTATCCTTTAGTCTGATACTTATGAATTATGCATTAATATGCATAGTTATGAATTATGCATTAATGATGGTATCCTTTAGTCTCATAGTTATGAATTATGCATTAATATGCATACTTATGAATTATGCATTAATCATGGTATCCTTTAGTCTTATATTTATGAATTATGCATTAATGTTTATTTTGTATTGACATGTTACTTTTTATCATTATCATTACAGACATCAATGGTTTTGCAAAGGCTACAGTCTCCCGATTTCCTTTGTTTAAAACAGACGTATGCCATTGGATCCATAAATGCAGAGGCTATGACAGTTAGAGTAAGCATTACGTTGTTTTAAAATGTGCCTTCTGAATATGGTTCTTAAAACTCAATTTAAATTCAGAGATTACATTCCACATGTAATTTGTACATGGGTATATGTTTATATCATCGGGCACCACCTTTTATAATCCTGGGAGAGGGGGGAGGGTGGTTGATATGATGGGTGTCCTATGTTTTGCAACATTTGAAAAGATGTTGAAGAAATTTTGATTGTCTAGGTTGTACCACTTATACATAATATATATTTATGTACTGTACACTAGGAATTTTTCTATGAGCACCCCCCTTCCCTACCCAGTCTTTCTTTGTGGGGGTGGGAGAGAAGTAAATGTGGTTGCATCCCCGCCATCAGGTAATAAGAGTGCAAGCAACAATCATTTTTGTAATTACCAAATTTGCTCCCAAAATTTTCTCATTTTCAAGGAAGTAATATGTATGGGAATGATCATATAGTATTTCATATCAATCATTTTTTAAAGGAGTTTGACATTATTTACTATCGCATGAAATGAGCTAAGATCACTGTTTAATCTTGTTGTCGTTATTCCTTTGATAACATATTTCAGAAATATCGTAAGAGCAAGGATCTTATTCACGAGGTGTGGATGACGGGAGGTGAAAGTTCAGCTACGATGATATCTTTGATAAACCCTTTCACTTCAAGTACAAAGGCCCTTGTGCAGGTAAATAAAATAGACCTGAAATGAAAGATTGATAAAATACCTCTGCTTAAACAAGTAAATCGCATAACAGATGTCCTTTATCATATTTTCCCACATATTTTATTTTATAATTGTGCTATAACTTGTTGTATAAAACACTTTATTTTCCATGTCCACAAGTGGGCAAGGGGTGATGCACATGGAACATAATTGAACTAGTAAATGTTGTATCAGTTAGGCAGGCAGGTAACTTCATTAGTAATTAAAGTTTTCCGCTGTCAATGAATTCAGCATGTCACATTGTCCCAGTTTGGGTGGAATCATTAGTTTCTATCTACCGTGAAATTAATACAAATTTGCTGAAACAATCTGCAGGCTTTATAAAGACCTTGTATTTAGTCACAATTGTGTTGTAAGCAATCCTCCCTATAAATGGTGGAAAATGTTGCAAATTGTTAAATTATCCTAAAATGAGCAGAAACTTATTTTTACAATTTCTTTTGCTCAGGGTACAATGTTAGAGGAAGGTAGAGGGTCTTGTATCCTAGCTGCTGGCGAGAATCTCATCATCGTTGGAACTCAAGAAGGAAAGCTCTGTGTGATCGAACCAACCAAAGAATTTGCTGGACCGATCGTTCTTAAGCACTCTGTCACACTCCCTGATGCTGTATTGTGCCTCATTCATCAAGCAAGGTATTTTTGTTGTGTGATATCAAACTAGGAAAACTGCAGGCTGCATAAGAGGAAGGAATTATGATTTGATCTAATTTCGTCTTCTCCCCTTCCCCTTCATCCTCACCTTAAACCACTTCCAAAAAAGACTACTTCCACGGCAGAAATTTATAGTTTGCAATTAGTAACACCAAACATATCCAATAATCTGACAGTCCCCCCGCCCCTTTCCTCCTTTATGATGTTTGATTTGATGTGGTCTCTTTCTTCCCTCTCCCATCTCACTCGTCCCAAATAAAAAGACTACTTTAACGGCAGAACATTCCAGTTTGCTTTCGGTAATACCAAATATATCTAACGATTAGAGAAGTTCCCCCCCTCTTCTACCCATTTTGCTCCTTCCCCCTTCGCAATCTTCCCCCATAAAATTCCACTTTTCCCATTCCCAGACTCCACCAAGGATCATGCCTCCTGTCTGTCTGTCTATATTTAGTGTTTGCACAACATATCAATGGACATGCCACTGGCATCCACTCCCTATCCAATATACTATAGTTCTGAACTTGTTTGTAACATTGTAGGGCACTGTCTGGGAAATATTGGAGTTTGATTCCATATGAATAATGAAACAGTATTATGCTGCAACAATTTTTTTTTCTTAATATGCTAATTTTTGGAGTAACAGGCCTAGAAATATTACCTTGTGCATAAATCAATACTGTTTTTAAAAAAATATTTTGACTTTTTCTCGTAGAGCTAATAACGAGGGCAGAATTTTGGCTGGTCTTGCTAATGGAACTTTGCTGGTTTATGATGTCCACACTCTACGCACTGTAAGTATGCTCATTACTTAAAATTACTTAAAATATAAAGTCCTCATACTCACTCTTAGAGCCTTGTACTCTTACTCTACGCAATCTACAATGTAGTATAGATACTAGCATAATATAAAGTACTCCTTCTCACTCTTGGAAACTTGTACTCACACCCTAGGCAATCTAGAATCTATTATAGATACTAGTAAAATATAAAGGACTCATACTCACTCTTAGAGCCTTGTACTCATACTCGGGGCAATCTGGAATCCAGTATAGATAATAATAAGATATAAAGTACTCATACTCACTCTTAGAGCCTTGTATTTTTACTCTAGGCAATCTCGAATCTAGTATAGATACTAGTAAAATATAAAGAACTCATACTCACTCTTGGGGCCTTGTCATCGTATTCATGACAAGGGGAATTCTACTTGTATTTATGGGACAAAGTCTACTTAATGACCGACAAAACACTTCTGTCCACATTGTTTTTATGTATCTTTTTTTTTTGCAGGATCCAAATGGCAAGCCAGTGAAATATCATCAGCTCAATGTCTCCTCCCTGTCTCCCCTTAGTTGTATAGTGCAATATAAAGCCAAGTTATATGTTGGCTGTGGCAATCACATAGCGATACTAAATGCAGACTCTTTAGATGTGGAAAGCCGTCTCATCAAGAACATCGAAACTGATAAAAGGTTAGCATAATATCTATATATTTTTGATATAATATCTATATATTTTGAAAAATTTAAGAAATTCTGTTTTCAAATGTTCTATTATTTCCTGTCCAATCTTGTGTTATCGCTTTTTTTCCTTCTTTTTTTTAAGTCCTTTTTAATTACCTAACTATGATGTAGATCATTTAATAGGAAGCATATGTTGATATCGATCATAAGCCGATTTCGATCCAAGTCGATTGTTGCGTCACAATTCATCTGTGAATTGGAATAGTTCATTTTGGAATTTTGCTTGTCAACTTATATGGAAAAAAAAACAGACAATGACTATTGAAGTCAATTCATACCCTCAGTTGTTGTCTTTAAGTTTGAAAGTTAACGAGTTGATTGTGAAATTGACGATAGTCTGACCCTGAATCCTGAAGCTAGCTATATCAATTCATGAATATTTGTCACTAACTAGTGAACTTGACATGCAGGCTATAAATAACCACAAAAGTCAATATTTACAAGTAATTCTGATCATTCTTGTTTATTGTACATCATATTTCGTGGAATATTATGTCTGGTATCGCAAAATGCTATAAAAAATATTAAAAAACTTGGGCACATTGCTCCATAAATTGTGAAAAGATCTGTACCAGCTGTTGTTATATAACAAATTTGAACTATTGACAGCATATTTCTGATATTAAAAACAAATAATATGTAACTCAAAAAATGCTTTGCAAATTGTAAACACTTATATTTGTGTACATAACTTGTGTACACCTGTATATATGAGATGACCTATCCAGCACTCAGTGATTACAAACACTTATCTTGTCAAGGTACTACAAAACAAAGGCAATATTTGTCATTGTGTTGTGTGAATTACTTCAATGTCTGTGCGATGTACTGACTGAGTGTACGTATAAAGCTCCATGAATACCAGGGAAGTGGTAGAGTGTCCACTTTTATATCACAAATCAAATTTGTTTCAGACTTGCAAGTGAGGACCCTCTTGTTGGGTTTTGTTTGTATAACAGTTGGTATATATACTTAATTAAAACAGTATGTGGTATTATGGGAAATCATTGCTAAAAATATGAAAGATGATTCTGAAACTGCTGGCTACAGCCCTGTGCATGGTGAATGAAAGCCGATTTCAGACTAAATATTGAGACCAGAAAGTACCTGTGACTTTTTATAGATATCATAACTGCATTGAAGATGACTCTATCTTCTATTAGTTGACTATTTGTTCAGTTCAGAAAATATTGCCAGTCAGTCAGAGATAGCTTTCAAAACCATCAAAGAGTCAATGAACAGCAGTAGATTATCCAACAGGCATCTGAGGGAACCTCTTATGGGAACCCCGTGGTTAATTGTCCCCCATGTCCAAGGGGCTGACATGAACAGTTCAGGGTGTGCCTGCAAAACTTAATGAAACAGGGGGCAGGGGAGCACCATATGGTACCTTATGGTGTTGGGTGTAGGGTGTTGATCCGACATTGTCGGTGAATTACATTTTCACACTTTCCGATTAGTTCTAAAAATATATAATCGAGCCTTGGCTTACAAGTCAGTACATAGAAAATCAACACTACGATAACTTTGCCCTCATCTTTAGCTTTTTCTGTTCTCCAAATCCTGTCGTTAGGGAACCCGGCCAGGTGAGGTTCATTGCTGTAGACAAGTCTGTTTGGATCTGCCGTCGGAGTAGCGAGGACAGCAACTTCATCGAGGTCTGGGACCCGGGAAAGGAAGCGTTCAAGACACAACTGGACATAGCAAGCCTCTTGAGGTAAAGAGCTTAAGACTCCTTGTCACATGTCCCCTTTAACCTTACTCACAAAGCAGCAAGCATACCACAAGAAGCGCTTTTAAAGAGTCACCTCGTCAAAAGTAGAATGCCGAGGGGGCTGTAGCATTTACTGTAGCCAGGCTGCATAAGGCCATTACATCTTGTGCACCTGCATTACACTCATGCTGTGTAGTGTGTAGTGATAACCTTTATTGTTTTGATATTGATACAGCCTTGCTGCAGAGAATTTCGAAGCTTCTGCATCTTTGAGAATGGTTGGATGTATCATCATTTGACTATATTCGAAACATCTTTCGATCCTTTTCTCTTCCTGTAATATTTAAATGCTAGAAATGATAAAGACTTTTTTTGACAAGCTTTGCCTTATCTGTTCTGTCCGGTTTACTTGCTGAAGTGATAAGGTCTGTGTTCCATACACATAAAATACAATATGTTCTCTGTAGTGATAAGGTCTGTGTTCCATACACAGACAATACAATATGTTCTCTGTCAACATAATCCCATAAAACAGACTTGTTCTAAGAAAACAAATTACGCAAAAGGACTATTGTAAAAAACCAAAATAGATCTTCTTTACTAGTAAAAGTATTTGGCCTAACCATACAAATGCTGCTTTATAATATCTTCAGTAACTGATGATAGTTCATCGGTAAGGTTCAAAATAATACACCAGTTCCGATTATTTTCCTACAGGGAATACGATCCACATTTAACCAAGAAGGAATGTGACATAAAGTCCATGATGCTTCAACCTAACATGGCTCTATGGGTAGGCGTGGCTGGCGGCCATCTGGCCTTGATCGACCGCCACACTTCCAAGCTCATTACCTTGGTGTACAGATATACAGAAGCCTTGAGGACCATCGTTTCTGTCAAATCGCCAGGTCAGGATATGAAAATATAGTTTAACTGGCAGCATTTCATGTTTCATCACCAGCTTGCAGCAGTACATTGTCAAAACGTGACACAGATTATCAAAATGTGACCACAGCTTGTAAAACTGAGGTACCCTCATAGCTTTTATCTTTCTAAGACCTCAAATATTTAATGTGACGTAAAACACTTGATCTTAACCTTTTACAGTTGCCCCATTAGTGCCTGTTATTACAACAAGTACATTTAGTGATAGATATAATCCAATTATTTGCCCAAATATGATACTAATGAAAGGTCATTTGAATTCAACAGAGGTCAAAGTCTGGAAACTATGTAAGCTTGCAAATGCAATTTATGCCTATGATGAATGGCTTTTCTGTGTCACTAACTGTCATAGGATTTGACTTTTTCTCCTTTTAAGTGGCTGAGAGGGTTTCCACTTCCACTAATGACTGTTGTCTGTCATCAACATTAAGAAGGGTTATATCAGGTGATTCCATATAGAGTATAAACTAGTCAAGGAATCACTAAGCCTGCTAGCTTTCTGGTGTATTCCTTGCCAAAAGCAAAAAGGTACACAATCATCTCTTCTTGTTGGTTTGTACAGAAGATAAAACTGTTTTGGACAGTTTCATATTTGATGGCGCATGCGCAAGTTTATTGCTTCATAACCAAATTCATTCACTTTCTGCAGAGTCTAACAATCCTCTTGGTGGAGTAGTTGTGACTGCTGGAAAGGGCTTTATGGAAAGACCTGGTAGCACAGAATGTAGAGGTAAGGTTATAGAGAAGTAGAGTTGGTGGGGTGCAAGTGGCGAGGTTGTCGAGTGGTGTAAGCAGAGTGCGTAGAGTGGCTCTTGAGTAATCAGGGGAGGTTGTATAATGGTGTAAATGGAGTGCATAGAGTGAACAGGTGAGGTTGTAGAGTGGTGTTGGAGTCTATCATATAACTGTACTGGTGCAGTTGTATAGGGGCACAAATGGAGCTCTTAAAGGGTGAAGGTGAATGTTTTGGGGTGATGTTAAAGTAGGTCACAGAGTGAACATGTAGGGTTGTACAGTGATAAAGGGAATTAATAGATGGTATAGGTAAGATTGTAGTGTTACAGTGGTTCCTATGCTGTACAGGTGAAATTGTACAATGGTACTTATTTAGCTCAAAGAGTGTGCAGGTGAGGTTGTAAAGTGGTGTATGTGGAGGTTGGAGAGGTTGCAGACAGAAAGGTTGTAGAGTGGTGTAAGTGGATCTCATAAGGTGAGTAAGTGCAGTATGGGCTATGATACTGAAGTAGATCATACCAGTAAACAGGTGAGGTGTAAGAGTGGTGTAATTGCTGTTCGTAGAGGGTGCAAGTAAGGTTGCAGAGTAGTTTGGAAGCAGCTCATATAGTGTACAGGTGAGCTTGTACATTTGTGCTTATTCACCTCCTTGAGTGTGCAGGTGAGGTTGTAGAGTGGTGTAAATAGAGCTCACATAGCCCGCAGATAAGGTTGCAGCTTTATTAAGTAATAAAGGACATATAGTATAACAGGTGGCATTGTAGAGTTTTAGTAATGGAGTTAATATAATGTGCTGGTGTAGAATAATTTAGAGCTCCTATTTCAAAATTGCCAAATGCATCAGCCACTTTATTACTTGATAAAGGGTCAGACCAAGGTTTTCCTATTTTCTTCCATTCCAGTTGACGAGAACTGTGTTCATGTCCTAGTTTGGGACTCGCATCTCAAAAACCAAGTCAAATACGTTCAGTCCGAAATTGACCGAAGGAACCGAGGGGGTCAGGCCAGCTGGCAAAAGGTGCAGCGGGCTATCCGGGTGGTGAATGCTTTCCGCAAATCACACTGAAGCGCTTTTGCACAGTTTTCTTTTGCATGTTTGTATGTCAGCACATTTTCATTTTGCCTTGGTTGCATTCGGTTGGTTCACATTTTATGTGAAGATGTTTACTTTTTATTTATAAATGTTCCATTTTAGATTTTACTTTTTGGTTCAAGCTCTCACCAACCAGGTGACTTGCTTTACACCAACTTGCTGATTTTCAGTTGCAATATTTTGGGGCTTTGTTCTCAAATATGATTTTTTTTCTTCCAGTAATAATCCTGTTCACATAGTTCATGTTTGAACTCTAAACAATGTGAGTTGTTAATATATATTCGATTCGCTTTTGGAGGCCCCTGGAATGTCAAACTTTATTCAACTATTTCTTTGAAAGTTGCATACAAAGTTCCGTTGATCTGTTATGTCAGTCGATCATGGAGAAAGCTCGAATAGGCTGCAATCCTAATCATGAATATGCATAGACCAAATCTAGAGCTCACTATCCCCAACCCCCCCCCCCCAAAGTCCTCTCTGCTCTGAGATTGCTACCCAAGACATTTATAAGGTCCATATGGTTGCTTTTACTCCACTATGATGCACATTAGGAATTGATGCACATTAAAGATTTGATATCGGCCAGAGATTTAAGACCGTGCATATTGACAGTGGTTTATCGTAGATAATTTGGTCTGGTATCGATGGCATATTCACTGTTGCTTGGAGTCTAGACAGAGGTAATATGGCCCAAGTGGAACCCACTCTTAACCTTAACCAAAAGTTGTGAAAACAAAGACAATTGTGTCCACTTTGTGGGAAACTGAATTGTGCTTCCCATATTTTAAGCAAATTTCTCTTTAAAATCTAACTGGAAATGTTCAACTTTTACACTTTGCAAATTTTCTACCCCCACTCCCTTCCCCGTGCCAAACAAAATGGACCCACCACATGTACATTGTTGCATAACTGTCCTGAAATACTGAAAAACATATTTATCACCCAGCAAAAACAATGGACATTCACCCTCTTCAAATTGAGGAAATGTGTTTGAAGAAACTGCATTGTGCAATATTGTAAGCATCAAATTCTGCTAACTTCATTATGGTATGGTATGGTATGGTATCGTATGGTATGACATGCTAGTCAAGTCTTCGGTGGTAGGAATGTTTGACTGCCATTATAATACTGTAGAAATTTTCTCTCTTTTGGTTACACTTGATATCAATATTGTGAATCTGCATTTTTTTTCCTCCATTGATTTAATTTTATATCCTAATAACATATTACCAACTGCTGGTGGAGGAAGGCATGCACATGAATGCCAAGTACATTTCTAGCTGGAATCCATCTGACCTGTTTTTTGGGGGGTTCATTTGTTTTTTGTAAATGGAAACATGGATGCACAATGTTCTGGGTTAATCTTTGCACCATAAATTTCATTCTGTTTTTGCAGTCACAAAATTTATCTGTCAAAGGTTCATTAATAATTTGCCAAAGAGTTTAGCAAATTGACTTTGACAGGTAAATTGTATTCATTGATTCTTCTGGGGTTTTGGGGGGTTTTTTTGAACTGTAAACTACCTCAAAAAGAGGGCACCAGAAGTTGCAATTTGGGCAAGCCAGGTGTAATATTAAGGACCTAGTATTAAACTATACTTTCTTGCGATGCTCAATTCTCTAAAATATTTAGATTTGTTGAGACATTTTTGGTGATCAAATGCAACAATTAAAAAATCCATATCATTTTCAAAATCATTTTATTTTATTTATTGATGGTTCTTTTTTCTTTTTTTGGTGAATGTCCAGAAAAGCTTGTTCTATCTCATGGACTGACACTTTTCTGACTGGTCTAAAGTAAATGGAGAGGTCTTCATTTTTGTAAACATTAAAACCACATTTATATTGAAGATTATCCTACTCGTTTGCTTTCTTATTAAGTCTATCATTTACTAATATTATTTTATTTTAAATAACAAATTTCTGCCCTTCTCCCAAAAAATACATCTCTTAGACTTTAATTAGGCATTTTCATATAAGCTAACCATTACCAGTAACAGACAAGTTTTTTTTTTTTTTTCATTTTGTAATATTCCCATTCATCTTTTTGTAATAATCATAATTGACATTTCTCTTGCAGCCATCAAGCCCCTCCAGTCCAATCAGCATTCTCTGTCCGTTCTAGGTAATCAAAGAAAAAGGCTTCCCCTGTCGGCGATATAGCACATGATCATGCTGGACGTCTCGTGAATAACAGCTGGAACGTTCTGCCGATCAGCAATATAGCACCCGTTTTCTTCTAGACCTCTCGGAAATCACAGCTTAATGCTTCCTCGGTCAGCAGTATAGACCTGTGACCAGTCACTCCATTTAATGATCAAGCAATTGTATTAGCTTTGCAGACTTGTTTGATTCAAGTGAGGATCTGATGACTGTATTGTCTCTACTTGGAGGAAACTCTGACAGTATTATTCAAGTTACTTCATATTGAGAAAGCGGTGACTTGATAGCTGACCTGATACAATACTTGATAGTAGAGTATCCGTGGGAAATATTTCTGGAAATGTAACTTTTTTACCCAATAGACACTTTTAAGATCCTCTAAATGCAGTTTTTATATTCCTCGAAATCTGGTTGATTTTTTACAGTTCTTAAAGATTTTCTGTGGTGAAATTTGACCTTTTTTAAAGTTAGTTTTGAATGGCGTTATGAACATTTAGTATTCAAAGAAGGATGTGCCTTCTTTAATGTATTCTGTATGGCACTGAGGGTTGGAAACAGCCTATTGAAACAAGACATGGATCAAACATGGATTTCTGAGTTCAACTCAAAGCACCATACCAACTCTGAACATCATCCTCGGTTGAACTTGGAAGCCTCAGTCAGAATTTGAGTGAAACACTAGGCCTGATCAGAGGTGGGAGGATGAAAGAGGGTCAGAAGGTAGTCCTGGGTCAATTTATAGGGACCCAGGAATCGATAGAGGGGCCCAGGATAAAATATGAGATAAAAATTCAATTTCATAATAATAAACTAAATGCAAAACAAAAATGGCCAAAAAGGGTGTCCAGTGATGTAACTGAGCACAGGCTAGACCTGGCTCTTGATGTCTCTGGTAAACACTCTTTTGTGTCAAAGGTTACCAAGGTCAAAGGTGACATTTGTCCGTAGGTAAGAAAAACCATATCAATGCATGGTATGTATTAAACAATGTTACCCAATGTGTAACAATTAAACATCATTTCCTTTGAAACGGTGCTGTACATTTTCAAACTTCCAAGGAAACTGACTACCCCAATCAACTATGTAGATGCAAGTTTCAACGAATGAAAACAGGGTGCTAATGTCTGGAATATCAGTGACTTTTCAATATATATTCTCTTTGTTTTAGTGTACTTTTTGAGGGTGCTGAACAAGTTTGTTTTTTTTATTGCTCATTGACAAGTTCCTGTTGAGTATATAGACTCAACTAATGACGTAGAGTTGAGATAGTTTACTCTTAACATGGCAAGAGCCGAGGAAAAGTCATTTCTCAATTCTGTTTAATGAGTTCTCATGTTATGATGTCATAGCGAGTGTGAGAACGAAGAGCAACACATTATGCTTTTTTTCTGTGATAACAAAACCTATTAATCTTGCAAAACTTCCAATTTTCTTATTGTCAAAATGATGACTTGACTTTCCAAAGTAGTTTTTCTCTTAGCTCAGGATTTAAACAGGGTGTTTTCAATATTGCAACACAAATGAAAGTGTCAGCATATGTCTCCTTACTGTCATTTATGATATTACTCTGAGCAAGTGCAATTGAAAGTCAAAAAATTTGTCTATTCTATGCTTTTTTAGGTTTAATATTACGCATAGCCTACACTTGTTAGTGAGTATTGATTTGGACTTAATAGTCAATTAAAGCAAATTAAAGATGATGTGTCAATGTTTGCTCAAATTAAAAGAGCATTCG
>JXUT01141268.1:0-13707 GCA_000934455.1 Apostichopus parvimensis
TTTCCCATAGTATTCCAATGGACCAAAATTTCAAAATTCAAGTAGGATGCTGAAACTTTTTATGCTATCTCTCTGGTTCAAATAACTAACACTCATCCTAATAGAACAAAGAAAATACCAATTTCAATACTGAAAACTGCAAGTGTTGATTTTCATGTTGGTTTACTGTGTAAAGGCCCATATATATATATTTTTTGTGGTATTTTTGGCATTTAAAAATCTAATTACTCCCTAAATATTTAACCAAACTAACCTCAATATGATACCATTACTCTATGGGACCTGACCTGTCTGAGCTAAGAGGCTCAGACTATAGCAAACAGCATCCAGAGTCAATGGATGTATATAGTCAGTATTGCTAATTTCGGAACACTGCCAATTTCGGACACCCCTAAGTAATGCACGATTTCACCATGACAACCTACAGGAAGAGCCAAATTTCACCAAAAAGTACGAAGCTACAGTTATTTTCTCTCCAAAATGACCCGTGTGCAAGTAAATACTTACATATTTGTCAATAAAATGACGGAGATCTATGAAGTCTGTTATAATTACTGAAAGAGCAACTGCGCCACCAATTTTATCACTAGCGCCACACTGTGGGACTGTGTCCGAAATTGGCAATACTCTAGCAAAGAAATACCAGTTCCACAATCACGAAGAATCTTTTTTACAACGTGAAAACAGTTTGCAGGAAAGAAAGTTTGGCCGTGTATCGTTATATAACACACTTCTCCCACCATATCAAGTATATTTTCAGGTGATTTATACCAATAGATATAGTTTTGGGGTGATTTAAGGCTTAGGTGTCCGGAATACGAAGTGCCCATGCTACTTACACAAAAGTTAGTTAGCTTTTGACGAATGTATCAATTTCGGGGTATGAAAAAACTTGACATGGCGGACATTTTGTGGTCATATTCTGCTCAATTGTAAGTTGTGTAGGCACAGAACAATAAATATTTTGAAATCATTGGATTTCTGGGAACTAGGCCTACACATACAAAAAACGCATACAGTTGAGTGATTTGGATTTTCCTTGATAGACATCGTTGATCAAATCCTTAAGTTCGTCAATTATGAGCCCACCATGCTATACTTACTTATAGTAATACTAGTAATAGGCTACAGTATGCATTAATTGTTACTGTTAGCCTAAATCGTTCTTATTTTTATATTGAGATTGTTTTTCGTCCTACCCTTGTTCGCCTTCCGCATCTGCAGCTCTCGGCATCGACATTATTAGAAAAGTCAGCACGAAGCCGTAGAAAGATGATTTCACTTGAAAAGAATTCATCTTGAACTGAGTTTTAAAGCCTAGGCTAGTAGAACGTAGAAGTAGAACTGGTTTAATAAAAGTACAAATAAAATGTTTCTTCGTATTGCCCAATGATGCTCAATCTAACTTGGTAACTGAAGTGAAAGGTCGGGTCCTAGCTCTCTAGAGCCTGATATCGCTAGGTATCCAATTCCTTGTAATATATTAAGAGTTATCAGTAAAATAACTATTATAGTAATACATATATGCCTAGTGCGTGTTTATCTTGTCCTTAATAACTAGCCTAACGTTAGGCCAATACTTGTCGCTTCGAGCCTAGTATGTTCTTTCTTTGCGCTACATTGTTAGTTTTGGGAAGGATTACGGTATTTCCCCATTTCAAAATGACGTCACATTCAAACTGACATGTGTTCATCGAACACAAGCAATTAACGTCTAAAGTTATCTGGTCAACGATTTATAAACCTGTAAACTGTTGTGCCCCCTCCTCTCCACAAAAAGGGGAAAAATTGCAATTTTATCTCAACCTTTCTAGCGCCTAGATTATGTAACTATCAATTACTACGAGCGAAACCAGACTTAATGGCGGAGACCATATGCATACCAGGTTAGTTGTCGTCTGACTCCGCCAGGCGGTATAGCCTAGGCTATACTAGTACTACTTGTAGCCTATGCAATACTAGCTAAATTACAGTATGCTGTAATGTACATTGAACTTTTCTGTATTGTAAACTAACGTTAGGCATTTGCCTTGCTTAGCTTACGTTATTCAATACATACTTAGGCCAATGCTAGGACGAGTCGAATGGATCTATAGTCGAGTGACTCCTGAGGAAAATTCCTACAGTTCTGTCAGTGTTTAACGTTAAAACTGGTATAAAAACGTGTACACGAACGTATGATATTATCCTATACATGATCATATATATTGTGAACAATCGTAAAAATAAAGGATCATCATTTTAAAAGGTATAAAATCGGTACCACAATTCAAGGAGTTTAACAAATGTTACCAGGGAAAGATTCGCTTCAAAATATTTCAAACAAAGGCTGTTGACACTTATCAGACTTGGTGCACTGTGCTTTCAAAAGATGTTACATGATACCCACTATGTAAATACACCTGTGGCAAAAAAAATGTACCTATGTTAAATCACAAAAGCACTTATAATTAGAAATTGTCTTATTAATGTGTATGTATGCAAGTTGCAAAAGGACATTTTTATTGCTTCTAATAACAATCATACCTATTTGCTTCAAGTTTGCATATGGAATAATCTGCAACAATTTCAGTTATCAATGTTTTGAGATCGCTATGTGGGAATTACCATATTCTGGTTCATCTGCATTTCTGCCATTTTCATATTCTCTTTTCCTATGGTAGGTGAACGTTTGGGCAGTGTTGATCATTACAAAGCTGGTGAGGGCACATATGTTCGTCATGGGTTTATCTTTTCAAATCTAGCAGGTTACAAGAGGACTACCCCAGTAGATGATGGGGAGGTGAGTAACTGAAAACTTTCTTTTAGTAATGTCTCTTATTAATGATGAGCATGTCGTTTTCTACATCTAGGGCTATCCCTTGGGTAAATTTAAGCTGGATTGGATGATGGAGAATTCATATTGATACTGCAGGATGTGTATGTACTCCTATTGCAAGATATGTTCTCCTTTTTCATGATGCAGTCCCACCAAGTATTTGCTTCCATCAATTATTATGTTACCCAGTTTCAAATGGAAGGAAATCTTCCAACCCTATAGGCTTTTGTGACAAATATATTGTATAATTTGTAGTTCATCAGTGTATGGCAAGTGTCATAAACTCTGTGCAACCTAAAGATGCAGGTAAATTGACAGATCTATAGAAAATGGCCCATAGATACAGGATTTATGCTTTTGCCTGACAAGAAAAGTTTGATTTAGATGATTTTAATGATATTTCAAAATTTGCACAGCCCTTCAACAGTGTCTACTGAGTCTTTTGTCAGCTGACCACTCACCTGTACCTCTGGCCCTGTACCTCTTTAAATATGACAGGAGACCAGCTAGATCTGTTTGTTTACACATGAAAGCAGTTTGCATTGTGTTTCATAATCCATTACTTTTGTTATCTTTGTTGTCTGATATAGTTTATATTCAAGGATAATTTTATGTCTGCTGTTGGAGGAACAGGCTATAGCTTTCTAAAGGGGAAAACTGGACTGTTTTTTACCTACTTGCTATCTAGACATATTTTCTAGACATGATGCTGCATGTTATATGATGTCCACTAATTTGCATATATAGGTTGCCTTAAAGTTCCTACTTTGTCCAGGTTCTCCCATTGCCTTACTCCTCTGCCCAGGATGCTTGTTAGTTAGTCATACATATCACAATTATTTTCTATCCCCCACATCTCTGACTGAAACAATTTTTTTTTTGCTATGGAGACTTGTGCCAATCCATTCTCCACAGTACTTGATTCTAAATAACAAAAACGTGGCTAAAGTTTTTATCTCTTTATTTATATATATTTTCATGTGAAAAGATACCAGAATTGACAGTTGTGTCCAGAAAACAGAGTTCTGTCATTCCAGAAGTAAGGTCTGTGGTCACTGTTAAGGTAGGTCAAGAATGTTTTTTTTTTCACTCAGTCATAAGTTTCAATAAAGTTCACCGTAACACCACCGTCTTCATGTTCGAGCAGAACAGACTTTAGCAAACAGTCATATTTCACAGCTGTTAGTGGGTGGGTAAATCACCTCAGGTTTAACCTTTTCCTTCATAACAAAAGAATAGAAAATGGCATGATGAAATGCATTGAAAAGAAGTATTTTGTAAATGGCTCAGGCTTATGTTTATGCAATATTGACTTCTTTTGTCTAAAATCACTTTTGTTAATAATCTTCAAAGTCATTTTCTGTACCTTTTTAAAAAAAGTAAAAATAAAAAAAGAAGTTATTCTTTCCAGATTCTTGCAGTCAACACCAAGTTTTGTTCTTGTGCTATACTGGGCGTTGAGGGAAAGTCTTTGAGAGAAACCTTCCGTGGGATGATACGAAGAGAGGACATCAGAGCAACAGAAAAAGACAAAGTGGAAGTTTATAAGTCATTTCGACCTGGAGACATCGTACTTGCAAGAGTTGTATCCTTTGACAAAAACATTTGATGTCACATTTTCCATTGATGCAGTCTTATGGTACCATGTTCAATAGCGTAGGAATATAAAAGCTACCTGAACAATATATCCTTTGACACAAGTTAACAAAATTGGGAAATACTCCATTATACCACTTGGATTTGGTTGACTTTCAAATAATCTTTGAAGATTTTTTAAGTAGTAGGATGTCAATATTTTCTTGTTGTTTGAAGTTGATTGAAAACGAATGCTACTTAAAGTAATACTGATTGTCAGGTTTGAAAGTTCATAAAATCCTGACAAAAAGTGCTCTTGAAAGGGTCTTTTGTAAAGAACGGAAAGGGTGAAGAAGATACCTTGATTAAAGTGATTCCCATTTTCAAAACCAATGAATATCTTTTTCTTACTACTTAGTGGAATACTGTTTGGGTTATCATGACAAAAGCTTTCCCATTTTTTTTGACATTTCTGACTACCAGTGACCTTTTACCTGTACAAAAATTTAGCAAACTGTTTTTTTCCCCCACAATCTTAGTGGTTAACTGTTTGCCTTTGAATACAGTAGACCTCCATGACTAGTGTTGTGTCAGTTTTGCTGTGCTGAACTTAAACTGAAGTACTGATTATTACCAACAGCAATCAGCAAAGTACAGTATGGCATTCATCTTTTAGCCAAAGTGGGCACAAGATTGATATGTCAAGCCTATGAAATTTTGTCTCCAGTCTGTAGGCTGCAATACTCAAGGGTCTACTGGCTCCCATACAAAAATGAAAGTATAACCTTTTTATATCGGATACTTTAACCTGCACATGGTGCATTTGTTATGCTGAAATATCCCATTATTAGCATCATATACAAACTTTGCCAGTTTTATTCTTTTGTTATAGAGATAAGTTATTTGTTCCAGTTTAATTTATGGTTCAATAAAAATAATTCTCTGAAATGATAGGGTTCTTTGGACAACACTTTTGAAAACCTTGCAGCCCGCAGAAAGATTGTGTTTTAACAGTCATATTTACAAGAAACTTGGAAAGTGTGTGGCAAGTTTTTTTTCCAGAAATAGGTAGCTATTGAAAAGTTGGTACTATGTTTTTGCATTCTCTCCAGTCAGTCTTATCATAGCCTTGACATCACTTTGAAGCTTTCTCTTGGCGATGCCCGCTCTTACCTTTTGACAACTGCAGAGAATGAACTAGGAGTTGTGCTTGCCCAAAGTGAGGCAGGTAAGTTGTACACATTAACTATTCTAATGAAGGATTGAGGTGAGGGAAGTGTTTGGACACAGAATACCACACAGATTGACACAATTAACTTCGTGTTTCCAAAAGTTATTTATTTGACTGCATAAATATATATAAAACAACATGGGTCATAAGTTATGAAAATGAAGTATTTTACATCTTCTCTAAAATTCCAATAGCTTTTAATGATGACTTTAGGCCCCAAAAAATAATTTTTATATGTTGTAGACCAATCAAGAAGAAACTGCTGACAGCCCAGGTTGTAATTCTATACTGTGTTTTATTTTGAGAAATGACCCTGTAAACACCTTAGACTCATTAAAGTGGATGAACTGTTATATCAAAATACAGACCAAAACTCAAGCATAAGACCTCTTGACCTCTGATAACATGTTTGTAATGTGTTAAAGGACAAAAGGTAACTGTAAATGTAGAGAACACACTAGCAAATATGGATACACAGAGGCATAGCATTATTTATTGGGTAAACTATTATAAGGCTAGCATATGTTAAACACTTTAAGTTGAAATATGATATTTCCAAGTCTGGGGTTGGATTGCCGAGGTAATAGAGAGAGTTGCAGCTATTTGCACAAATATCAGTTCTAGTTTTCTCAGTTCAGGTTTACTGTGTGAAGTCATCAACAACTGTTGCAGAAAACAATCCTTATGATTTTATTGTTGACCATAAAGATGTATAACATTGGGTTTGAAATTAACGGGGGAGAATGTTCCTAACTGTTGTACTCAGTTCTCTATTTCTACCTGGTTGAAAACTTCATAAAGCTAAAATCAGCTTTAATTAGAGTCAAGTGTTTCATTTATAATCTGACTATGGCAAACCAACAGAAATCCAATTTGAACTTCCGTCCCTAACACACAAATTAAATGGAATGTTGATAGTTGTTTTCACCTTCAAAGCGATTTTTACTCCTTTCAAAAGGTGACAAAACAATTAGAGAAAGTTAAAAGTCATAGTAAGTTGATAACAACCTGCAGTAGTGCAGTACAAGCATTTGAAATTCTATAATTTTAGCCTGGGAATAATTTGCAAGTTAAATCATTAGATTCTCCCCATTAGAAATTATAAATGATGTGATGACATCACAATGTTTCTTTCCATGAAATCTTAGTTTTGACCATATTCTTGCAGTATGTCGGTGAAGTTCACTACCTAACAGAGTTTTGGAAATTAATGTCAGCCTCTCATCTCTTGCAGGAGTAAATCTTGTCCCTATCAGTTGGTGCGAGATGATTTGTCCAAAGACTCACGTCAAAGAGTTACGAAAAGTGGCAAAGGTTCAACCAGACTACATACAAACAACGTGATGGATCTATCTCTTCGCTCGTTACCATGGAGATTGTCATTAGCTGCACATGGGTAAAGTGAACTGATCATCAACAGCCTTTGATCGTACATAAAAGTTGCTGGTTAGCGATGGAATAAACGGTTTCCTCATTATGGAACAGATCAGTAGCCGTACATGGACGATGAGCTGATCATCAACAGCTGATCATCAACAGCAAACATGCATAATTGCTATGGTAACTGATTAATCAGATGTGGATGAAGGTTTCAACGATTGTTCTCGTTAACTCATGTATCAGATATCAAGTTGACAAGACTACAAACTTTTCAAGCCAATGTGTTTTCTGTTTCGTATCTATCATTCCATTCTTAAGAAGTGAACAAGATAAAGTTGACAAACCAAGAAAACAAGACCTGGATGTGTGTGTTCTGTTTTCACTGGGAAGCACCGTACTACTATGGTTTATCAATCATGTCCTGGGTCCAGATGATCTGTCTTTGCTATCATAGAAGGATAAATATATTTCAGTCCTAAGACACAGAACATACTGAGATTTCTATGCAAAGTTAACCTGTAAGTACATCAAGGATACTTCATCACAAGCAGTAAACTCATACCAAACATATAAAAATCAAACTATACAAGTGTTGTTGTTATATCAATCTGAACACTGGTTGTGCTGTTGCAAGCAGCCTGCAAAAGTACAAATGCCAAGTACAAGCAATGTCACTAAAATTGTAAGTATAGACCTCTAGACCTTGATGTGTAGAAAAGGGAGACTTACTGCTCCTTTCAAGTAATTTCAATTGTTTTTACAAGGTTTCAAAACAAGGTTTCAAGACTTTTTGGAGTCTGGCAAAGTATTATGTACTTATTACTTAAAAAAATAAAGACATACTGTATTATGGAATGGGGAAAAGCATGGTTAATAACTTGATTATCTTGGATCATGAGATCTAATATTCAATGTTACTCCCAAGAAAGTACTGAGGAGCGTAACATTTCAAATCCAATTTTTTTTTTTAAGACTGCAGTAGACCATTTGGGATGATTTCAAAGATTTATAAAAGTTATCATTAGGTAAACAATTATTTCTTCATTTGATAAGTTGTGAGGAGGGATGGGGGGGGGGGCAGGGTTGGGTCTATACTGTACTCGAGGAACATTATTTCATTCCCTCTTTCATTGAAGTCTTAAGTGATGTTCGTTAATAAATAAGAATACTACATTAAATTAGTATATTCCATCATTTGCTATCACTGTGTTCCGATTTCAGTAATATAATATGAAACTTTCAGCAAATGAGAAGCAACAAGAACTCATCCTTCGAGAAGTGAACCACAAATAAATTATAGCAGAAACTCTGCCTGCCCCTTTTTAAAGCCAATTGTTTCATTAATGAATAATTGATAGGATGTCTTAAGTTTATTGTATTTTTCAATCCAGCCTTCTTTTTCCTGTTTCTCTCGTTCAATTTCATTCAAAGCCTCTTGGTGTCTAGCCTCCCCTGCTTTAATCTCTTCTTTTAAGTTAGCTATTTCTTGTTTATGATTCTGTTGTATCTTGCCAAGCTCCACGGCTGCTGCTCGTCTTTCTTCCATTTGTGTATTCAATATTGCATCGACTTTCTCTCGGTCTAGTTCTGCAGTCAATTCCTTCAGGGCTGTGACTTTATCTGCTTTAGCTTCCTTCGCTGTCTCGGCTGATTTAGCCGCCGTTAACCTGCGGGATATACAAATAAATACTGCATTGAGAACCACATATCAGTTTCTCCTTTGTGGGAATAAATTATTTCGAGAGTCACTACTGTACGTGAAAACTGACGTAGATATAAAGTTGAAAAGCTCAACCTAGCATACACTGTATAAATTATAAAAATCGCTACTGAAATGGCCAGATCATTATTGAAAAAGTTTTGCAGTGGATATGTTGGTCGGAACAACCCGAAAATCCAGACTTTCTGAAGTTTCATAAATCCAGTCAGATTCTCAGGTAAGATAGCAATGAGAGGAGAAGGGATTTCCCATATTGATAGACATGTAGTAGAATATCGCTTTTCCTGTCCAAGTAAAATATTGCACCAAACTTCCAATGGAGCCAAATAAATATACACAGCAGTCTTGCCTGAACAAGACACTGTTTGTTCCCCGGAAATGAAATTGGACAGCATCCTCTTCTTTCTACTTTTTTATTTCTTTGAGTTATAAATATCTGCTGAACAGTGAGATTGTTTCAAAAACAAAAACACTTCTGGCAGGTTTAAACTTAATCATGATGTCTAAGCCAGCTTTTGTGAAACAAAATTCAGAAACCAAAACTTAATTGTATAGATATACACTGCAATATCATTACATCCCCAGCATCACTATGTCAGAGTCTGATCTTCAATAAGCAATTATTGTGATACCCAAAGCCTTTCAATATAAAGCTCAGTTTTTATTTTTCCTATTACTTTCAGTTGGGACTCATTAAAAATCTGGAGGCTCTGTAACTGATATTTCAGTCCCAATAATATACCAATTAAAAATTATTGCACTGTACCCCAGAGGAATGTACAGACACCAATCACATCAAGAGGTGTCTTTGTCAGATGTTTCTAATTATAACCAAAGCAGTGGCAGATCCCGGATTTCTGGGACGAAGGATCCAACAATACTACACACATAGAAAATTGGTGTGTAAAAGAAAACATCCATAAAACGAATAGGAATGCACAAACGTCAACTGCGCTCAATTTGTTCAGCCACCACCCCCTGGAGTTTGCCTTACCCAGCAACTCTCTCTGTTTCTTCCGATGCTTTTTGTATTTCTTCTTTCCTAGCTACAGCGACAGCTTCCTCCCTTTCACTGTTCTTCTCCTCGATCAACTCAGCTTTTGTTTGTTCCAATACTCCCTGGGCACGTTCACGTTCCTGCCTCACTTGCTGCAAAGCGATCTGCTTCATGTCCGTTTCAATCTTGATAGTTTGCTCCTTAAAGAGAATAAAAATACAGTAGTTTTAAACAATAACTTCTACGACTCATTCAAGACATTAGCTGTGTTCTACTGAATAGGGAGAATATTAAGAAAAGCAGCATGAAGATGCTCTATCACGGTAAAGATGAATTTATAAGTTATTTCATCCCACAGTTGACAGTCGGGTTTTGCTGATACACTAATCCATCATGCATCTGTAAGCAGGATACACGAAAATGTACCAAATTACCAATGTACCGCATTATTACCAAACAACCTTTTCATTAAAATACCTTGAGGGCCTTCTCACGTTCCAAGTCCTTCTCCTTCATCCTTTTCTCCAACTCTTCTTCTGCCAGTTTACGACATTTCTCTAGAGCGATTTCTTTCACATGGGTAGCTTGTTTCCACACAGCCTCTTCAGCAGCTTCAATCGCAACGCTTCTTTCCTCATCTGTTTTGTTCTCCCATTTCACATGGATATTCTGGCCAATTTCTAATGAAAATGAAAAACATGAGCACTCATTAAACAGAAGGCAAAGGTACTGTGAATATCACAGGAAAAAATGCAATCAGACTGTCCCATTTTGTGGTTGCATTTGCTAGTATCACATCATCTCAACATTGCCTTTTTCTACTGTTGTGAAAACATCAAGTCATTAAGGAAAGAAACTCCAAATTGGTAAGGGGTCCTCGAAGCTGGTCTATGCCAAACAACAATGGAGAGAGTTACCATTGTCGGTGGATACCAACAAATGATAGCAATGTATATATTTTACAATATGAGAACAGTCCCTTCAATTGGAAAACATTAAGAAGCAGACATTGGTTTCAGTGGTAGTGTAGTTTTCTGAATATAAGTCTGCAATTGGCTGGCTACCGAAATTTAATGGAAAGTTTACTTCATTTATAAGCAGAAATATGAATGAAAAAAAATGTTAACAGGATTGGCTAAGTTGT
The DNA here is from genome assembly GCA_000934455.1 of Apostichopus parvimensis. Lineage (NCBI taxonomy): Eukaryota > Metazoa > Echinodermata > Holothuroidea > Aspidochirotida > Stichopodidae > Apostichopus > Apostichopus parvimensis. Next base: position 10,866 of record JXUT01141268.1, read on the forward strand.
TTTCCTCTGACATGTACATTCACTGTATGTTCATGACAAACCAGAGGCCTAGAAATACTTTAATCTGCTTGTAAAGGAGAAGGACATAATGTAGAACTGGCTCAAGAGTTTCAAACCATGGTTTTGGTTTGACTTGAAACTTTAGGGGTATGAGCATATTTGAAAGGATATCCATGAATACACAAATGAACTTGCAAATATGCACACTACACACTATTGATTGAAATGTCAAGGCTATCCTGCTATGTGACCAAGTCATGGTATGGTAGTATATGATAACCCTGTGTACCTCCTAATTTTGCATACTGTAAATACATTTCTACCTGCAATGATAGACACTACTGGCTAGTTGACGTATTTGAAAGTAAAATTACTGAAACCACTTTTTGCAAACAATTTTTATCTTCACATTACAGAGCCACAATGCTAACAGATAAATTAAAACAGTTAAAGAAACAGTATTCTGAGGTGACTTTAGGAATTATTTTTCACAAATGTAACCATATTGTAGTCAAATTAACTTGTAAGTTGTAGCACTTTGCGAGATGTTTGGAATATACTTCAGGATTTTTCAATCAAGACTCCAAGGTCCAATACCAAATAAACAAGTTCTATTTGACACATGTAAAAATAAATGTAGCAAAATCTATCTACACACAACCATTTAAAAGGGGTGCAACCACATTCAATATAACAGAAGCATATATCCATTCAATCACAATGGCTGTGTAAAGATTATACACACAAACGAAGCAACCAACACAACATGTTAGAAACAAGCTTCTAGTGGAATATGTCGGCTGGGTACAAGGGAGACATTATGATCCCTGATAGCTAGTACTAGGCTAGGCCTAGGGGGCCTATAGCATAGAGATTGCAAACTTAAATAAAGGTATTCAACTTAAATATAGATATATATATAGATTGAAACTAGATTGAAAACTTACCTAGTATACTTGAATGGGTGAATGCTTGAGTCTGCACAGGTTTTGTATCTTCATATCTTTTAGGAACCCCTCTATATTTTGGGGCCAAGGCTTTATTGTCTCTTAAAGGGCCATCCATCTTGAAATTGGTCCAAGCCTGATCAATGAGGACAGTTCAATACCAAGTTTGCTGTTAATGTTAGCCTAAAACTGAGCTGAATGTTATAGCTAGACTAAATGCTTTTGCCACGGACGATGATAGTACTTAGTCGTCGAACTACACCAATGAATTAGTTCAGTTTAGGCCAACTGGCCTTAGTTTCTGCAAGGTTGGTCCGACCACGCTAAGAGAAAGAAGCACCTGTGCTAGCCAATCCATGCAGTTGACCACCCAGTATGGTTAGGCTATAGGATATGCTACAGTAGCCTTATTTAGGATCACGGCGAAAGAAATAATTGCGAAACTTAAATATGTTTATGAACAATGAGTTTAAACTTCTCAGGCCTACAACAATAGACTTAATTTTGTATAGCTAGTAAGTCAGATCCTGATTCAGTGTCAATATCAAGGCAATTACAATACTGTCCGAGATAACGATGACACGTTAGCACAGATTATCCCATCGTAGCTTCTTAACTTAAGCCAAACAATTTTCAGCAACTGCACAATTACAACACAAGTTAAAACATGAACCCTCGGTGTACTATATTGTTTGAACGGTACACTGCTATGCAAACAATGTTATTACGAGAATAAAAAAGGTCGCTTTAATAAAGATGCGTAACTTTCAAGCAATTTATCACATCACTTAAACAAGGAATGAAATATCATATGGTGAATAACCTCAAAGGAAATACATCTCGATCACTTTTCTGTCAAATGTATACGTTATTTATGAATTCTTACATCATGGAATGACCAATCTTTCAGTTACCACAGTAACCAATAATATTAATCCGCCAATAGCGTCGTATGCTGTGGGCGCTATGATTCATAAGGGGAAATTGAAGCAGACGCTTTGCTATAATAATTCTGAATTGCTATCAAAAATGGGCTTCACGTACGTTTGAACTGATAAGGGAAGTGAAAAAAAAAACACCTCGTTTCGGGAATTATTTAAATTTAAATAAAATGCTTGAGCCACTGTATTCCGCAGCGCTTATATGTTAGCGTATTAACTTTACGTAGTGGCGTATACGTACGTAACATCCCAAAACAGTGACGAAGCAGAGGGAGGACCCAGTGGAGCGCACATGATTTCATTAGTGTGGGTCACCATGGTGGGGAGGGTGTCAGTTGAGGTAATTCAAAATATTTCCCGACCATTTCTTTGGGTTCTGACAACGTCAATTTACATGTCCTTTTCTACACTTCCGGTGGCATACTCCTATTAGAGTCTATGATCCGCCCGATTGTTCTCCTGTTTCAGGAAAAGTGCCAAAAAGCAGCAGGAGAACATCTTTTTTGACCTGTTATCAATCAGGATCTTGCTTTTTCTGGCTTGTATGTTAAAGAAAATACATGGAAGTATATGTACATATTCGCCTCCCAGGAGAAGCGTACGAAAATTGTTTACTACTGATCATGAGTGAGGAGGTTTGTTTACAGGTGACGAAAACTTCAGGCTCTGATACTGATAGCACAAAAATCTGCTCGGTGATGATACGGAAAATTGACAGTAGGCCTACCATGAAAGGCCAACTTGTCAACTATCCATTGATGGGTAGCGTTTAGCTATTGAGAACTTCTATCTAGACTTAGAGACCACATTACTTTTGTGATTTATGTGTGTAAATCAATAGGGATTTTACTGTGCGTATGCTCCCTTCCATAGAAATGTGCAGTTATACTACGGGCACTATAACGCCTCACACCGCCTAGTTGATGCAAGGAGTTGTTATGTTCCATAACAACT
>KN896088.1:8082-26989 GCA_000934455.1 Apostichopus parvimensis
GCATTGTAATAATAACCTCTATTTTACTTACCTAACAGTAAATTGTAATAATAGAATTGTAATAGCCTAATAGCATTGTAATAGCATAGCATAAAGCATTGTAATAATAACCTCTATTTTACTTACCTAACAGTAAATTGTAATAATAGAATTGTAATAGCATAATAGCATTGTAATAGCATAGCATAAAGCATTGTAATAATATCCTCTATTTTACTTACCTAACAGTACAGTGTGGTTGACAGGGACACGGCCAAGTTTATGGGCTTCTTCTACCTCGATCTCTTCCCAAGAGAAGGCAAATTCAGTCATGCAGCCTGCTTTGGTCTACAGGTAAACAAATACTTGTAAACTATGCTACGGAAGTCTACTTTTAAAGCCTAATTTTCTTAGAAAAAAAAAATTATATTTCTGGTTGAAGAAGAACCCTATATATGTGAACCATATATATTCTTCTCATGGCTTCAGAACAGCGTTGATGATCAATGTAAACATGTGTTGTCCTTCTCTTCTGTCACACTTCCAAGTTCTGAAAGTTAGATTCTAAGCAGACCACTGACACCAATACTTTGCATTTATAAACATTCCCTCTTCATATTTGATGAAATAATTGAGAAAATACAATTGAAACATTTATTTTTCTTGGCTCCACAAACTGTACTCCTCTGTCCTTGACACTGATTTGGTCTTCGTGACCCTGTTTTCTTTCATACAGCCCGGCTGCCTACGTGGTGACGGTAGCAGGCAGCCATCGGTAGCAGCTATGGTGGCCAATTTCACAAAACCAACCAAGGATTCACCATCTCTCTTGATGCATGATGAGGTAAAATTAAGGTTGAAATTTTCTACAAGTTGAAGATCCTTTGAATACTTACAATTAGTGTATTGTGTCAAACTCCCCATACCCTCCTCTCCCGCTCCTCCCCCTCCCCTCCTCCCCTCCTCCCTTCCCCAAGGGTCTCCACCAAGGCGCTTTGTATACTCGACATTTTAAAGTGATAAACAATTGAAATATCCAGTTTTGGTTTTAGCTCACTTAGTTGGTCACTTAACCCCTCATGCTGATGTGGGGTTGTGACAGTTTGGAGACTTAACATTATAACAGCTGAGATTTGCGGATGTATTTGTTTATTATTTATTTTAAAATAAAATGATTCCTGACTGCAGGGGAATACAAGGTACTGTGGCTTCTGACTGACAGAATCATCAAAGAAACAGCTCTACAGGGATTTTTGCCAACTTAAGGGTTGAATAACTCAGCTGGTAGAATTTAGGATTTATAAACCTCTGGTCTCTGGTTCAAATCCTGTTTCTAACAATGAATTTCTCTGCTCTTTTCCAGTTTGTTTATATTTTTCTCAGTCACATGTGTGTCACCTAATTTTTTATTTGTTAATCTATTTTTTAATTTGAATTTGTAGGTAGAGACATTCTTTCACGAATTTGGTCATGTGATGCACCAGCTATGTTCCAAGGCAGACTTTCCAATGTTCAGGTACCTCAAACAGCTTTTTAAAATTGTAATTTTTTTTTTCTTCAGTTTCACAAAATTTAGGTAATATTTGACATAAGCATGCAAGTCATGAAAGTAAGCAACTTTCTTGGAATATGAAGATTAATGAGTGAATGAGCGGATAGTTAATAAATTTGATTCTCCTCTCTACAATATGATCGCCCAGACAACTTTTCTGCTAGTATTTTTCACAATAAAAGAAAAACTTCAGCTTGGAAAATTTAAAAAAAATTCTCACGTTAAAATATGTACTTGACATTAGACTTAGCTGATCAAGGTAGTGAACTCTATTGTTATAGAATAAATTTTTCTTTCTCGATAGAATAAACAATTCTATCCAAATACTGTTTTCATTAATAAATAAGTGGAAAATGAACCTTGCTTGTATTACAACAGGCGACTCCTCAGAGAGTGAAAATATTTCTCTCAGGGTAAATCCCTCCCTGTCTTATATTCCCCCTCCCCATCCCCTGCTTTTCTCCTTGAATGAGGTAAAAAAAAGTCAAACTAATAAAAACGCACGCCAAAATTGGGTAAACTCACAAGTTTGTCCCAAATCATGGAAATTTATCAGTGAGGTTTGAATTGTTACTATTTTCTAATATATGACAGTTGGAAAACATGTACTGGTAAACAACTAATAAAAACAAATTTAACGATGACCATCCCAAAAATGGAAACTGCTTACAAAACTAGCGACCGTCGAGGCAATGCAACAGAACAGAGAAATAAGGAATCGGTGCTAGAATGGTCAAAAGAGAGAGAATGAAGAAAAGAATAGAAAAAGAAGAAAAGGCAAATATCACAAGCAGTGATATTTGTTGGTACACTTCTTGCAACTCCCTGTACCACTGTATTACTCTGTATATATATACTATGATATGATACAGCAGTTACTACAGCAGTCTTCTACTTCTGAATTCCTTGATTACAATCGTGTTTTTCTCCTTGCATCCCCGTTAGTGGTACCAGAGTGGAAAGAGACTTTGTAGAAGCTCCGTCGCAGATGTTGGAGAACTGGTGTTGGCAGTCGGAATCCCTCTGTAGGATGTCAGGTCACTACAAAGACGGTTCGAAGATTCCGGACGAGATGGTTCAGAAACTGGTCAAGGCCAAGAATGCCAATGCCGGCGTCTTCAACCTGCGGCAGATCCTCCTGGGGACCTTTGATCAGGTCATCCACACTTCAGAGAAGGTATGCTCCTAACCAGGGCTGCCAGTTTGGCATTTTAAATGACAAAAGCATTTCCCTTCATTATGTTAACCAAAACAGTTTCCACACATATATATATGCAGCGTCAATTGTCATGAAAATAACAACAAATCTTACTTGACATATTTCACCCGATTTGGCCGTTTTTTATATTATTTTGGGGGCGGTGGGGTGGGGGTGGCATAACATATAAAAAATGCTGGCAATGCAGCTACTAATAACAGATCAGTTGAAATTTTCTAAGTAGTTGAAAATGTTAGTTCAGAAAAACATTATAAAAGTACCAAGATGGAAAAGGATCAGAAAACTCATGTTGGTTTAGGAAGTTGATCACATTTTTCAACCTCAAGAGATCTGCTATCTCATTTTCTAACTATTTGGGAGTTGTTAATTCAGCTCTAGCTGGTAATGGTATGATAAAGTATTCTGTTGTCTTTCCTGTTGAAGTTATACTTACAACACTCACAGAAAGTCCGATACCATAGATGAAAAAACAAGCAAAAACAGTTCCTTGGTCGGTTGATGGTCTTTTTTTACTAGCCATGTATCAGTAATACAGTCATTTTGATGTCCACTTGGAATCGGATATCGTTAAATCATCCCGATTCATTCATTTTTACGTTTGTTCGCTTTATTTAACAGGCTGATACGTACAGCATCTACCGCAAACTCTCTGATGAGATCCTGGGCATCCCAGCGACTGAAGGTACAAACATGTGCGCCACGTTTGCTCATCTGGCTGATGGTTATGATGCACAATACTATGGATACTTGGTACGTACCTCTAGTGTTCTGCTGAGAAAGCAGTCATACTATAGTAGCTTTTAACTAGCAGGTTTTAATTTACATGTAATTTACATGTAAGTATCCCAACAGATTTTTAGACAGACACTTGACAGGAAAGGGGAATTTATTTTGTGAAAAATTATTATTAAAAAATTATTATTTAAAAATAAATAATAATAATAATAAAGTAAATATCAGCACATGCACATTAGTTACCTACATGGATGGTCGTAGCAGACGATATTAACTCAACTTGCCAGTTGCAATGCTAAACAGATTGGAAGAAGTAAAAAAACATCAACATTTGGAGCACAGAGAAAACAAAACCAGCCATTCTTGTTGTTATATTTTCATTATTCTTAATTTGCTTGTCTTTTATTCCTTTAATTAAGTAGAGTGCGGTCTGTTCATACAACATTCATGGTGTATAAATACAAGTCATTTATGCTTGGCATATTTCTTTAATCATTATTTGTAATCTTTTTTTTCGTTTTCTCTAATTCCAGTGGAGTGAGGTCTACTCATGCGACATGTTTCATTCCAGGTTTAAGAAGGAAGGTATCATGAGTTCAGACGTCGGCCGAGACTACAGGAAGTTCATTCTTGAGCCCGGCGGTTCCATGGTAGGTGGCATTTGACATCATTTTAGGTGCTGCGAGGAACCCCAGCAAGCGATGAATTTATCTGCTCTCATGTTTGACTCGATATTGTACAATCTCAACAGGTACTCATCTCATATCTTGCGAGCTGAGATGTAAACAAAGGAAGAAATATCATTTGCTGATGACACCGTCGTGCACATTGAAATTGCCACTGATTCACTGAAGGATGTTATCGCATATGTTCACGTTGCTTTTGCAGTAAAACCTAAATACATGAATAGTGAAGTTACTGTTTTAAATTAAACTCTCCGCATTTTTCTGATCCATGTCAATTTCTGCTCATCTCTCCTCATAAAACGGTTATTTTGAAAAATAGTGTACAAATGTCGGAATGGAACAGAAGAAGCTGACAATTGCCTGAATAAGAAGGGATATCGGCTGGGGATTGTGGGGGGTGGGGAGGGGTAATACGGGAGATGGTCTTGTTGACGTGACATTTTGTTATTACTCTTTTGAGCTGACATCTCAAATGAGCATATCTATAATTTGTATTGTCTGTTTCTTATTTTCAAAGTTATGGTTCTAGTTTATAAGTGTATAAGCAGTACCGCCCCCTGTATACTTATGTGCTTGTCTCTCTCGTTACTGCTCTGGTAGATCAAGCTTACGCTCTGCTTCTGACACCACACTCCTCACTGAACCCAGTACCATCAGGACCCTCAAGTCAGCGGAGGGCAAATCTTTCTTTTTTTGTTGCCCCACGCTTGTGGAACAGCCTACCTGTTAGCATTAGTTCTCGTTCTTTGTCCATTTTCAAGAAAGCTTTGAAAACTTATCTATATTCTAAGATTTAGCTTTCTTTATGTAAAGCGCTACGATCTCGATGTAGCAGCGCTGTATGAGTGTCTAATATGTAAGTACTTATGTATGTTTTTCTCATTGAATGTTTTTACTCTTACTGACAAGTATTACATTCTTCTTTGCCTTTGTCTTCCCTCTATGACTAGGACGCTATGGACATGCTGAAGAATTTCCTAGGTCGTGACCCAACTCAGGAGGCATTCTTGATCAGTAAAGGACTGAAGCTTTAACAGCTAGGTGGAGGCATCCATCTCTGTCATTAGTACCTAGAGACACCATAGCGACGACGTATCAAGCCATCGCCTGGGTGATTTTCTTGTTGTCATAGTAACTGTCTTCGGTGTAGTTTTGTGCAGTGAATAATATTTCCGTGAGTGTTTCAGACTGTCCTCGGTTCGCCAGTGTAGCCTGGGTTTCCTCTCATCTCTTTCCTTTCTTTCGAAGTCAGGTCGAAGGTCGTGGTTTGCTTTCTGCAAACTGTATAAATCATCCTCATCTCATTGGAGGCTGTTTTTTCATATAGTGAGATGGCTGTGGATGATGGGTCTTGGCTGTATGGGCAATATTTGTCAAAGCTGTTCAACAGAAAGTCATTTTAATAATAAATAATATTGCATGAAGTACCATCAAGAGGTTTCCCAGCACAATGTATAATCGAAATGTTATATGCAGGTGAGGTAGTGTCATATCAATGTGTCGTACTGCCCGTACAATGTGTCGTACTGCCCTTAAAATGTGTCGTACTGTCCCTTAAATGTGGTGTTACTGCCCCTGCAATGTGTCGTAATGCCCCTACAATGTGTCGTACTGACCCTACAATGTGTCGTACTGACCCTACAATGTGTTGTTATGTCACGTGGATGGCTACCTCATCCAAGGCATGGGGCCACCAACTTGCATCATGGTGACGATATACTGTGATGTGGTAAAGTATTGCACTGTTTTATCTTCTGTGAAATCCTTCTGTTCACATAGTAAGAAGTAGAAATATGTATACCAGTGTATTCTTGTTACAATGTATTAAAATCGCACAAAATATTTAGTTGCATCACTGTATATTGAGTTTTTTGCCAAATCCCCAATTCTCCAGGTTGCATTTGATATTGCTTTCAGACTGATATTGAAAGAGTGACCATATCCTATTGCACTTTATCTGCTATAAAATAGACATGCCACAAATGTTTGTAACGTCAAAGTTGTCAACCCCCCCTCCCTCCCCCACAAAACAAGGGGATAAATAACATGCTGTTTCATTGGGGAACATCTTTCAATAATCAAAGTTAATGTCATATTTTAAGCGAACATTAGAGGATATGGGTAGATTGAGATAATGGCTCTTCACCTCAGAATGATGTTATATCGATGTTGCTTAGTATATGCAATAAATGGATATCCAACACACAACCTGTTTTCCATCACAGGATTTTTGCAAACAAACTAGTAGAAAGTCACTTTTGCTTCTATTTTGACTTTAATTTGATTTCATAACAGTCAAGATATTGCGGTATTATGCCTGTTTAAGTTTGATAATGATACATTCAATGTATAGTCTTAGTAAATAATAATAATACAGTTGAAAGCTGTGTGTGATAATTGTCCGATTCAGAAGAATCTTAATTCTTATGCAGCTTTGTATGCGTTTTCGTTTCACGTTTTTGATTCCTTAATGCAATCATTGAAACAGTCTTTCAGCTTTCTCCATTTCTAAGTGTAATCAAAGTCTACCCTTATAGTGCCTTTGATGTAATCATTAAAGCAAGTCATTCATGAATATTCATAGACCATCAATGCTGTGTGTAAGTCATTCATGAATATTCATAGACAATGTAAGTCATTCATGAATATTCATAGACAATGTTGTGTGTAAGTCATTCAAGAATATTCATAGACAATCAATGTTGTGTGTAAGTCATTCATGAATATTCATAGACAATGTTGTGTGTAAGTCATTCATGAATATTCATAGACAATCATTGTTGCGTGTAAAGCAGTTGTGTAAAGTTGATGTATTTATTTTGTATACCTATGCCATACTCAAAGAAACTCAAACAGTTTACTTTATTAGTGTCATTAGTCAACTTTTCCATGTCGAACATTGGAGTAGATGACCAAAAAAAGTTGCAATTTCATCACAGATTTAAGAGGACAAACATGTTGTGAAGGCACTTTTCATTGATCTTGAAAGTAATTGTTAAATATCTTTTAACACGGCATATCCAACCTCATTAGTTTCGCTGTTCAAGCTCCATTTTGAATAATTAAGGATCTTTGTTGATATCTGATTGAGGTTGGAATTCCATGAAACTGATATTTTATGTGGATAAAGTGTCAGGTCAGAGTGACATGCTTGAAAGAATGAAAGTGGAATTTCTATTTATTAAATCAACTGAAATCAAATTCTTTTGAGTGCATGAAACCAGGTGCAGTGTCCTATGGTCTTAAAGTAAAGTAAAAACTTTATTACTCCATAAAAAGAAATTGTGGTACTGGCACAGTTCATAAAAATTTGCAAAAATATATAAATCTAAGAACAGGTATATAAAGATAATTGTAATAAAAAGGTAAGATCAATTTAAAAAACCCAGTAAAACATACACAATATGAGGATTAACAAATTCAGTTGCTGTTGTAAAGTTTAATTGCACGAGGAATGAAAGAATTCCTATAACGAATAGTATTTAGCATAGGTAGTCTCAGTCTACCAATATCACCTATTAATAAGACTGTTATGAAGTGTAGAATATAGCGGATGACTACAGATACTCCAAACCATGTCTTACTTCGACTGTAGGCAGCATTGGTAGACTGAGTCAACTACAGACTGAGACCCTCTCAATTACTTATTCTGCTTTCTTGATAATTTTGTCAATACGATTCCTTTCAGACCTTCTAACATTACCATCCCAGTATATTATGCAACACTATAATATTATTAGGCAAATTATTATGCAAATTATGCAATATCTCCAATTTCCACAAATCAAAGCATTATGAAACATCTCTAGAAATTCCGAACGTACTTTGAAGAGAGACATTTTCCGAAGACAGTATAGCCTAGAATTCAATTGATTTTACCTGGTCATCAACATGATCCCCCAAGTTAAAGTTATCGTTCAATACTACTCCTAGATATTTATATGTAGTTACACGTTCTACTGCATTAATGGTCTTAACTTGACACTCCAATAATCATTAGGAAAATGCTGGGTTTTTTTATATTTATAATTTTATAATTTGTTGTGTCAAATCAGTATCATCCATACTCATTTTTTCCTCTCCTGCACAATAAAGTTTACTTTTGCTGAAAGTCAAGAGCTGTATGTATGAGAGTACAAAACCATGAATATGAGAATAATGCCTTGAGTACTACAATTATGAGTACCACAGACAAGATTATGAGTACTTTCAAGACTTTGCTCTGCTCTGAGTTTATAGGTACAGGTATTAGCACAAAACCCAGGAGTACAAGAACAATATCTCAATTCAAAATTCAAAAGAGCAAAGTGAGTTTGATTGCTTGAATTTATTATGAGTATGAACGTGACTTGTGTGAGTACAAAACCAGCTGTACAAATTCATAAAATGTACTCCGGTAAGATTATAAGTACAGGGGTGAAGTACTTTAAGTCTACTGAAAGGCAAACTGCTCAATATAACTTTTGATGTTCGTATGATCAGATTTGATTTGATGTAAAGGACTAACTGAGACTGCCATTTGACAAAGTGACATTCTCAGCAGGTTTTTGGCTTGAAAGGTGAACATTTAAAAGTAAAAATTTACTACTTTGATTGAAAATACTTCTATTAGAACACCTTGAGAAATTCTTTGTGTCTAACCAGGTAATAAATGTAATAACAAGAGATTTGATTGGGTATATATTGTTTTAGTAATTTTGTTATAACCATGTTGCTTAGCATATTGGGCTCTATATAGTTTAACCATATTGCAAGCTGAAGTCCATTGCTATGTCTCAAGCAGGTGATGAAGATGCAACCCATATCGTACGTATAAATCATGGCCAGAAAATGTGGTTTGTCTTTCGAATTGCTAAAACTGTAATCATAATAAAGTATTTGTTCTCCAGACTTTGTTTTGTCCTTGTTTTATTTTATCACCACCTCTCACCCCCCCCCCCATCCCACCAGGGAACAAAAAATGGGATAAAGAGTGGAAGCCAACTATGTTGTAATACATCATTTTACTGGTTAGCCTAGTGTTGCCAAGTTAAAGGCGTTGAAGACTCGCCCCAAACCTCGTGCCGCCATCTGAATAAGTTAACTTTCCGTTGGTTGCAAATGACGTTTTCTTCTTGTCGCTACAAAATGCAGACAGTAATGAAACCTGATACCTTGTTATCTTTTATCTAGACCTGAGATGTCCATCGCTGCTATGTACACTGTGTTGTGGGTATTGGCCGTATCTACATGTATTGACTGTGCACGAGTGTCTAATTACCAACGGTAGCAAGCTGTGTGTGTGTTTTCTAGGATCCATGGTGGTGTCTAACACTTATGTTACACCTCATTCGAAACGAGGTCAGATTACCGGCATGAGACATTTCTTTGTGCGCGAGTCTACAATGCCTTTAAGTGTTCGTAATAAGTGGAAGCTCCATAACCATTTTCTGGAAATATTTCAAGAATTCCTTTCCGATAATGAGATGTCTCAGTTCATGCATAAGATAAGTGTGGTATAAGCATAGTTAGTTTAGTTCATTCGAATGATAGATCAAGCGTAAGTTTACTTTTTTTTCCTACATATAATTATGGATTATTGGATTATGAACCAAACATAGGAGGGTGGAAGTTTGAGGGCGTCTACTTGTCTTGGTGGTTCTATGTTTAGAGGATGAAGTTGAAATTATGAAGTTTCGAGTTCGACATCTCACCCTGGAACAGGTATAAAATTTCCGTTGAACAAAAACGTCCATTAGTCTCATTTACCACTAAGTTCCAAAACGATTGTTCCAAGTGACGCGCAGGCGGTGAAATTATTCAATGATCTGAGATGAATTTATCTGTGAGAAATGAATGTAACTGTAAACAATCGAAGCTTAGGAGTGAAATCTTTTTGACGAACGGACGGCCAAACAGTTAAAAAACTGAAGTTCCGTTAATCTACCCTAGCTTATTAACTGGTAAAATTCTTGCACTGACTGGCTGGCTAAAGCCCCGATTCTTCCCTGTAATGTTTCACAGTAATTTAGTATGTGATGTCATGCTGGACCATCGGCAAATGTTCTTCAAAGGATCAACTTTCCAAATATAATCACCTATAAAGGCATTGAAGACTTGTTTTTCTCTTGTCACTACAAATTCAGAGAGTAATCAAACGTGATACCTTGTTATCTTTAGCTGGACCTGAGATGTCCATCGCTGTATCGTTTGTACACTGTGCTGTGGGTATTGACCGCAGCTGTTAGTACTGACTGTACACTAGTGTCTAATTACCGACGGTAGCAAGCTGCGCTTGCATTTTCTGGGATCGGTATGTGGTGTCTAACACTTCTGTTACACCTCATTCGAAAGTAGGTCAGATTACCGGCATTAGACGTTTCTTTTTGCGCGAGCCTTCACACCTGAAGAGCAGTATCCCCGATGCAAACACAGACCACCTACTTTGATCTAACTGCCTGGAGTAGTTGAAGATTTAGAAAAGTCGTATCTCGAATCATGAACAAGGTATACTTGAGATGGGGTTTGAAATTATAGTAATGTAAAATATTTTTCATTTCCACAAGCTTTACATTGCGTAACTGCACTTATTAGGCTACTATTTTTTTTTCGTAACACTAAGAGACTCAAGTCTGAGGCGTTTAGACATACATAACTGTTTATTTCATGATCAAAAATCATACAACTTCAAGCTATCGCCGGTGTCACATACTATTTAACAAGTTGTCTACGTCGATCTAGTACATATTTTGTATTTCTTGGTGAATGCATATTTTTGTTCACGTATGTACGAGATGGTAAGGTTAACCATGACTAAACCCAGACGTTGGACTTACCTGGAAGTGGAATATAACTTCTGCGTTCGAAGTTGACCTAACTTACTTTGAGCAAGCTTCAGTGCATGCTTGATTTTGGCATTTTCCTGGCAGTGAGAAGAAGGTTAACAAATTGGGGATCAAATTCATTAGTATTGTAAGAATTGTCACCAAGGCCTAAGGCTAGTCCCTCCTACTTCTAGTTGGAACCCATGTAGGCCTATCTAATCTTTCATTAGCCTATCGAAAAACAACGTACAAAACAGTAGCCTAAATCCCCAATGTACGCTGTAGGCCTACTGCAGCCTAGTGCTATCCTACCGCAGTATTATCCTTCTGCAGTGTAGGCATTGGGTCCCCAACAGTGTAGTTCTGTACTCGACCAGTAAGTTGTGTAACTGTACTGTAACTTACACTACAAGGGTACTATTGTGAACCTATAGTATGTAACAATGTAATTTATTTACCAGATGTTACGATCGCAATGTAAGCCAGCCCATGAAGTAGCATGGACACTTCGAATTCCGGACACCTAAGCCTTAAAACATCCCAAAACTATATCTTCTGGTATAAATCACCTGAAAATATACTTGATATGATGGAAGAAGTGTGTTATATTACGATACACGGCCAAATTTTCTTTCCTGCAAACTGTTTTCACGTTGTAAAAAAGAAGATTCTTCGTGATTGTGGAACTGGTATTTCTTTGCTAGAGTATTGCGAATTTTCGGACACACAGTCCCACAGTGTGGCGCTGGTGATAAAATTGGTGGCGCAGTTGCTCTTTCAGTAATTATAACAGACTTCATAGATCTCCATCATTTTATTGACAAATATGTAAGTATTTACTTGCACACGGGTCATTTTGGAGAGAAAATAACTGTAGCTTTGTACTTTATGGTGAAATTTGGCTCTTCCTGTAGGTTGTCATGGTGAAATCGTGTATTTCTTAGGGGTGTCCGAAATTCGTAGGTGTCCGAAATTCGCAATACTGACTATATACTTAAATAACAAGTTTCCAATGTTTATCTTTTATTAAAGTGAGGTCAAACAATATCCATATGCAAAACTAGCCAAAGTAAGTTAGCCCGATGTTGGTCTTATGCTACTTGCTAGGTTGGACCAGCAATCGCTTAAGTAACCTAACTTCATTAGGTTGAAACTCCGGTAGGATTAAATGACTGTTCTGTACTAACATACGTCCTAGCTTAAAGTTATATTACCTAGTCTATATCAGCTTGAGTTTTCATTGTCTGTTGCCATCATATATGATAAAGGATGAAGAAAGCTCTTACTGAAGGCCTAGAAGCTAGTCTAATCCTGTATTCTTTCTGAACATTGTTGTTCTTATTTCTTTTCTCCCATTTGTAAACATGCTTAACTAGGCTTCTAAGTTCTAGAGGTTAATAACAAAGGCCTAGAATACTATTTGAAATTGCTTGAGCAACATGTTGTCATATAATGACATATATGTCTACAAAATAGTCACAATGGTCTAGGCAGGGCTGTACATAAACTTTTAAAGCAACTTGCCTAGTCGCATTTGCAAATAGCACAAGTTAGCGAATAGCAAACTATTTTACACAGTTAATTCCTATTGAGATTTGACAAAGTCAATGACAAAATGGTAAAAGTGAAAAGATTGGCGAGCTAAAAATATTCTTGCAAAGGAGGAATCTAGAACATTCTCACCAAGATTTTAGTTTGTGCTTAGAAAGTTGATACTTTATTAATATTTACACATCTAGCATGGACACTTCGAAGTTCGGACACCTAAGCCTTAAATCACCCAAAAACTATATCTTCTGGTATAAATCACCTGAAAATATACTTGATATGGTGGGAGAAGTGTGTTATATTAAGATACAAGGCCAAACTTTCTTTCCTGCAAACTGTTTTCACGTTGTATTCCAAGAAGATTCTTCGTGATTGTGGAACTGGTATTTCTTTGCTAGAGTATTGCGAAGTTCGGACACTCGTTCCCACAGTGTGGCGCTGGTGATAAAATTGGTGGCGCAGTTGCTCTTTCAGTAATTATAACAGACTTCATATATCTCCGTCATTTTATTGACAAATATGTAAGTACTTACTTGCACACGGGTCATTTTGGAGAGAAAATAACTGTAGCTTTGTACTTTTTGGTGAAATTTGGCTCTTCCTGTAGGTTGTCATGGTGAAATCGTGTATTTCTTAGGGGTGTCCGAACTTCGCAGTGTTCCGAACTTCGCAATACTGACTATATCACTTGCACAATCAGGCAATTTGAGATTTAGAGAGAGCTTGCCAGACACATAATTTTCAGTTGCCCCGGGCAACCGGGCAATCATTTAAGTACAGCCCTGGTTCTAGGCCTTAGTTGATATGAAATGATATTTATGTAACTGCAAGTTTTACGGTGTTTGCAATATAAGTCCATATTTGCCAAAATTCTCCTAGAAAGAATTTGATTTCCTGTTATCAAGCTTAGTTGTCGCCAAATTTCCCTTCCCGCCCAGGCATAACTTAAGAAAATGGTGTCTCGCTTCTTTTGAAAAAAATAAAACATCTGCTTCATAAAGTCCTTTTCGTAGGTTTAACATCGATAACTGAGAGTACAGCAGACAGGCCTAGTGGTTGAATTCAACTTTTACATCTAGAAAGCTGGCAAAGAATTCAATAAAGTTTGAATGATTGCACATGCAAACAATGTCAAGAGAGTTGAAGCCCCATTTTGCATCCAATTTTGACATTCTAAACAATCTTTTTTTACCCCCACAGTCCCACACTATTGTGTAGTTAAATAATCACTCAATCTCTGTCATGCACTTTTTCCTCTACCAAAAAGTTTAGCCTATTCGCAGAGAACAAGCAAACGGAAACTGTAACCAAATTTAAACATCACGATTGTTTTTTGATTATGTACTATGCAATCCTACCCAAAGAGGATTGCAGAGGAAGGGAGGGAGGGAGCGGTTAGTTTGTGTTTATAATAATATGCATAATGGGGCATCAAAAGTAAAGTAAAGTAAAGTAAAGTAAAATTTATTGATATCAATCATAAAATGAAGATATAATAAAATGGATTCCGCAGCTTAAAAATATGCAAAATATATATACAAAAAATATGATAAAAATATCATCTAGTTATATGACAGTTCAAAAGCTTTATACTCCTCGGTAAAAAAGAATGTCTAAAGCGTTCAGTACGCATACGAGGTAGGGTATACAACCTACGTGGAGTGGTGTAATACTAATGGAGAGGATGGTCAGGATGAGTCAAAATCCCTCTTACATAATGAAGTACAATTTCTTCAATGTACTGATCATCTATACTCTATAGAATAATACTTTCCGAAATGTCTGTTAATCAAATTGAGTTGTCTTGAAATAACTATAAAACTTTGTAAAACCACCTACCAAATCTGCTTAAATTAATTTTTGGTTTGCATTTGCCTGGAATGAGTTAGGAAGCCACATTGAAGACAATCTACAGATTTGATGAATGTTGGAGGCCCACAAGCTTTAACCCAATGTGTATTGCATGCATTAACAGTGATATTACTGAATTATACTGTACCCTTCTATTGGCAGAAGGTGAAGCAAATTTCAAATGATATTCAGTTGCTATTGTCAATATTGCTAGCAGGTTTTAATTATGAGGTAAATATCCGGAAACATTTATTGAATGGATGTTCCAATGGTAAAGTTGATTGCTTAAAAGAAGTTTGTTTATCGAAGGGTCAAAACTACATCCTCGTAGCATTTTTCATGTCAATAATATTAATTTTTCAAAGTTGGTGATATTTCTTTTTATGCATTTGGGAGCCCAAAAAACAAATGATGTGATCTGGGCAATTGAACTGGAAATGTTTTCTTCTTTCTAAAATTTAATTGATTTTCTCAGGGAAAATATTTAGAGCCCTCAAAAGTCCCACATGAAATTTGAACACTAAAATTATCCCTCTGTTTGTGCTAAAGAGAAAAATAGTATTTCTATTAAAATGTTGAAGTTTGATGTAATTCTAAATACCTGACAGCATACATTGACAGCTAAAACAGACATCCCAAATTCATGTATCACATTTCAAGATTTCATAATATAGTATCATAATAAAGAGAAGCTTTTGAAAAGCATCTGTCATGAATTGATGACATCACAGACCAGTTACTCATGTCCACCTCATGGAGAAAGTGAAGCGATATTAGCCAGTCAGAGTAGGTTACATCAATCAACCATATCTCAAGTTAGAGGCGAAATTAATTTGAGAGATATGGGACGGGTTTTCTACTAACAGTGGACTATTTATTTCTTAAGATATAAGTGTTACATTGTCTAGCAATGATATATACCTTTAACAGGCATGAGCTTTTTCCGCGAATTCGCGGAATATCTGTGATTTCTTTTCTACCTCTGGGACAAAAACTATTATCCTAACACACTGTAGCATATGCAAACTGGAGCCTTATACCCCAATTTTTGCAAAATTCCGTGTTTTTTTTTTACCCCAGGCTCATCCCTGCTTTAACTTCCAGAGGTTGATATGCCTGTGTTTTGAACCCTACATATTGGCATTAATTCAACAAATCTATAGTAGGCTATATATATTTTTAGTAATGTTTAAATGCAGATTTGACTATGCAAGTAGTTCAGCGCTGTGCAGTGTGCAACTGACTACTTAATATTAATAAATATGAAATAATAAAATATGACTATACTTTGACATTACAATGACTTTCATCTGTCTTTCCTCAGTGTCTCCTTGAGTCGCCTCCACAATGGCTAAAGAGGAGGATGAAGAAGAACTAGACTATCATGTGACCTTCCCTCCTGCGACTGGCGCCGTCATCGAGGATGGATCTCCCCCGAAACGGGAACCAGCGGTAATCCTCCTCGGTTGGGTGGGCTGCAGCGACAAAAATCTCGCCAAATACAGCGCCATCTATCAGTCCAAAGGTTACACCACCATCCGTTACACGGCCCCGAGGTCGAAAACGTTTACGAATCCCAATTCTCTTCGGGACATTGCCGTGAAACTCCTGGACCTGCTCTTTGACCTGGGCCTGGACGAAAACCCGGTGGTGTTCCACGTCTTCAGCAACGGGGGCATTTTCGTTTACCGCTATTGCCTGGAGCTGTTGACCAATGGGGAATATCCTCACTTTATGCAGATAAAGTTTGCAGGGAGCATCCTCGACAGTGCACCTAGTGACCCCCGACCCCAGACCGCTCTCAAAGCTGTCTACCATTCTCGACACCACACCCCGGTGATTACGACGTTACTCCTAATGTTGTTCTACACTTTCATATTCATCTTGCAGTTCATTTTGCCACGTAGATTATTTGGATTCTCCAGTCTTAATACTCTCATGGAATCGATAGAGGCGAGTCCTTCCAAACGGCCGCAGCTTTTCCTTTATTCGAAAGCGGACAATATCTGTAATTACAAGCGAATAGAGGAAGTCATTGCCAGGCGCCAGGCACTCGGTGTGGAAGTGTGGCAAGTGTGCTGGGAGGACTCAGAGCATGTAGCCCACTTCATAAAGCATAAGGAAGAGTACATTGATACAGTGCTTCAATTTGTACAGTTCTGCCAAGAGAACTAAATATGATCTCATTGGACATTTAAACCTCAGGTGTTTCATGTTCAGGGAGTTTTAGCCATTATATACATTCTGTAATAATTTTTCACCCTCCATTATTTCATTTGTTGTTTTGTCTATCTTTCAACAAATCTTTCGGTTAAAATTGTCAATACCTTGCTAACTAATAACGTGTAAGCACATTCCACTCCATTGTTTGAAACTTTACAAGAACTGCCCAAATTTTACATTGTTTTATCAGGTGTTGTCAACTTCAGTGAGTTTTAGGGGTCTGGGAATTGTTAACAGAGCAGGCATGACTATACAGTAGGTAGGTAATGTCCAGTCGTTGAGGTTCTTGCGAAGCATAAAAAGTGTTTTCTAAAGATTATAGCACTTACTGTTATTATTATGGAAATGTTTTCTTATTTGTGTAGTAGCAAAGAGCTACTGTACTTTCAAATCTGCAATATAAACAATGGATATGTTTAATACATAGCTGCCTCCTACCCTCTCTCAGCCTATCCTACCCCATCCCCTAGCTCCACATTTAATAATATTATAGTTATTTGCTGAAGTTTGTGTTTGGCTTTTATTTACTTTTTTTTTATCAAAGTTTGTCATTTATTACTTTGGGATCTTATTATGCAAATTTGTTATAGTGCTATTGCTGTCTTTGTGACTATGTATGTACGGGTGTATGTATGCGTGTATGTATGTGTCTGTTTTGTGCGTTTCTTTGTTATTTTGATTCACTTTCTGTGTAAATTGATGAAGAAGATTGAATGCAGTGTAATGTTGTGCTAAGAAAAGTATGTCATTACTATAGATTGTTACAAATTGTATATAATATTTTGCAGTGTCATTTGAATACATGAGTTGATGCACTCATCTAACCTTTAACCCCAGGTTGATGATTACATAAACTTATACATAGGTCACAATTACCGCATTTGCAAAATATGCAAATGACTGTCTCCAGTGCGCCTTGAAAAGAAAAGTTCCCACAGCCCCAGGATCTGTTGGCTACTAGCACACATTTCTGTAACCGACTCAGCTAGTGTGACAGTGATACTGCTAGTTCGCAAGTTACTGAAAGTTTCCTTACAAGCCTTGATTTGTACATATATGGTAATGCTAATTCCATGATTAGACCAATTCTACGGTCTAAAGTCGACAGCTTGGATTGCTCACTCGGAAAGAAAATGTTTGCACGAAAAGTGGCATCCGACCCACAATATACAATACAGTGGTGGAATCTACGCAAGTTTTAAAGTTCTCCTTCCAGTGGGTAGGAATTTGTGCTCTTTAAACAAAGTTCTGTTCGTTGGGATCGACTCATTTATTAGGTAATCAAGTTTTCTATCTTGCCAACTTTGTTGTAACAGTCAGTGAGACTGTATTATTTGTAATCACATGGATATCGCTTACGCTGCCGATTGGATGAAACCGTCTGTTAACAGACATGCCTTATAACCTCGCAATACAGGTCATACTAGCAGATACACAGAGCATCAAAGTACAAACACACATCACAGTAGTATTGAGACTCTGCAGCATTGCTGCTTGATGAGTATGTGGCCGAACTACTTTTAGATTCGAGGGCAAATTTTCATCACTTAGTTGAGAAGTAAAATCGACATTTTTGACATCATCAAATATTATTGAAAGATATCATTCTGACTTTGGAATTGACCGTATGCAACACGTTAGTAAATGATTTGTTTAACTGCAAAGCTCAAGTTGTATTTGGGGAGGGTTGGGGGGGGGGGGCAAGAGAGAGTGAGATGATGTCCTTTTGTTGTTTTACTCTCTGGGATAAAGTCGTCATTCTGGTCAGTGAAGATGAAAGGATGGAGAGAGCAAATGTTAACATGTCTTTCATATTTGGTGATATCATTGCTATATGCAGTCTCTTGTTCCTGAAGAACAAATTTTTATGAAAAACTGTTTTCAAACTTGGCTGTTGCTGTGTGATTTATATTCAGTTTGTGGATTATTAGTAGCAGTGTTGCAGTGCTATATCCAAGGGGGAGGGGTGGCTGGAGGGAGGCATAGATCCCATCTTCCATTGTCAGTCTGGGAAAGTGGTTGTGGAGGATTTTCATATTCAGCAGGGGAAGATATTAGACCACTGCTATGGGTGTTCATCTCCCTTTTCAAGCACAAACAAAGATCAATCAATCTATCTATAGTCGAAATATGCCTCAGAATGGACTATTTCAAGTTTATTTTATTTTTTCGTGGGGGAGGACATATAGATCCCACTTCATGGGTGTTGGCTCCAATGACTTTAGGGGTACATCACCTCCTTTATAAAATCCTTTGTTATCCTGCCATATAGGTTAAACCCTTAACTAAATCAGTAATATCTATATATCTA
>KN896090.1:0-16852 GCA_000934455.1 Apostichopus parvimensis
AAAAAAAAGTTCATAGTACTTATTACAGTAGATTTACATATCATGTATAAAAGTGCACTCATGTTTACTTCACTCAGGTCTACAAACTGTTGACATCTACAGTTCAATGATCTTTAACGCCACCAATTTCAACAAGGTCCTTATACTCACTGACCTGAATCTACATTATCATGTTGACCTCAGTTGACCTGGAATGACACCTTTAACCTCCACAAAATTCTATATGGTCCTTGTATTCATCAAGGAGTTGTGCAAAACAAGTAAAAGTTCACCTATATTACTTTACTGTTTTAGTTATCATTTTTACATGCATGTGTCACAAACACAGTCAATCACCATCACCTAGATTCCATAGGAACCAAGAAGATAATTAAAATATTTAAAATAAAATAAAAATACAACTAAATATCCTATCTTGACATTTTGTACAGATCTAGGGAATGTGAACACATAATCAGCAAAACCCTGAAACAATTTCTTGCTAAATGCAAGTGAAATTCATTATACATAGAAAAAATAGGCAATTGCCCTGTTCTACTAGCAGAACATTAAAAAAATATCATCTTAAACATTTGCAAATATGTTTGCCAAACATTAATGCAAGGTCTATTGATTCATTTTATTGTGCCCAAAATATGAAAACCTAATTTTAAAATAAGTCAATCAGTTCCAGAGGCATGATTTCATGCTGCTTTTGCACTGTTCAAGGCAAATACATGTAGAAATTGATTTAGCAAGGAGTTACTTGAGGCACTACAATCGTGAAATTGAAGGCATGAAATCATTTTTGAATTCAGAGTAAACTCCAATGACATTGAATACACTCCTCGATATGTTTGAAACAAAGATCGGACGGAAATCTCTCCTGAATTCATCACTGTACCATTGAGATGATCAGATTTACTGGTAGGTATTAAAGAATTCTTAGGTTTGATTCAAGTGATCAGAAGAGAGAATTCTCGCTTTAAACACAACATCCATGAGAAAGAGTACCAAAATACTTCTTTTGTGAGTTCCTGCTTGCGGGAAGATCACATACATACATACATACATACATACATACATACATACATACATACATACATACACGCACACATACATACATACATACTCTCATATCTGAACTGCTGCATAGTACCACTACAATGATCACAGCTACTCCAAGCTTTCAAATAATGTAATGTTATTACACCATGCAGTTGAGTCAATCTTCATCTCAGCTTTAATATCATAATTGCAATCTTTGGTTCAAAGACAATGTGTCCATTCAGATATCAGCAAAGTATCTTACTCACAAAGAGGTACTATAAACACAACAACAAGATCATAACTGCTGTGTGTAATTTCCTATTTAAATGAAGTTCAGTTGCACACAGTTTCTTCACTCAAGCCATCTCACATGATAGCACTTGATTTGCTAATGACAAGAGGGGACAACATGGTGTTGGGCTACATGTTTCTATTTTCTGCTAAAACAGCTTTCAAAATTGATGTAGAAAAAGCCCTCTTCTACACTAAAATCCCACTACAATGAAGGTCACTAGCTACTGTAGATTATCCAAATTTTACTTTCTTGTCAGTTTTCCATTGTTCATTTACATATCATTTACATATCTATAAGACTTATTGCAAATTGTGCAGTAACATTCAACATTTTTGAAAAGTACTAATTTGCTTTAGACTGTGTGCAATACAGTGTCCAGGCAACAAAAAACTCTGGATGATCAAATCGATTTCATTGCCTGCCGGCTGATAAATCTTAATTTCGTTAAAAATCTAGAAGGGTACATGTCTTGGTGTAATCAGGTCTGATAAATTGCCAACCGAACACATGAAGAAACTGCTTTATCATGTTGACACCTACCTTTCCCTCGCTCTTCCAATAGATGAAGAATCCATATTCATCTACTTTGAAAAGGCAGCCTTGCTCCAAAGTTGCGGTGTCCTGAAAAGAATGAGAAAATTGTTGCAATATAAGTGAAATTAAGAGATGCCTATCAGATACAAAAGGTTCATTGTACCATTTGTTTGAAGTTACAATATGCAACCTCAATTCAGCATTAACCTACAATCCATCCGGATTCATTCACTGGTCTCTGCCTCACGAGTAGTGAATGACATTCATATTTTGTAAAAATTTAAAAATAATGTGATGCTTCTCAGAAAGTTACATAGCATTTAAGGTGTTCATCTCTTTAAGGATGGCGGTGGAATAAGTGAGAGGGGGGGGGGGGAGAAGAAAACTGCTCTATTAGAAATGTTGCTATCATATGATGGTTATACATATAAAGTGTTATGTTCAGCATATAACCAAAATTAATCAGGCAGATAGACATCAGATCAATATGCAGACATACGTGTGCACTTATTGAGGGTAACCTGAAAAGCTAAACTGAAAGAAGAAAAAAAAACCCACTTGGTATACAATCAAATGTATTCTGTTTGATTACTCATGACAAAACCCATTCCAAGTCCCAAGAATTTCTCCTTTGAAGTGGCAGGGCAAAACTGCTGTACCTGCACTCGAGTGCCTAGAATGCACTCAATTGTGAAAACACCTGAGGCCGTATGACAGGTCTTTTACTTTCATAACACACTCCATTCTCATCTGATCTTAGAGATAGTTTATATCACTGTACTTTATATGGATGGATGTGCTAGTATAGCTCAGCAACATCAACCATCTTTTAATCAAACCCACCATCCTATAATGAAACCATGGCAAATGTATACAACCAAGTGCTTTCTCATCTAACAAATCTTGCAGATAGAAGATTTCTCTGTGCACTTATTATGTGAACATCTTCATTGGATGACCTAACTGACTTATGTGTAGCATGCTAAAGTTGGAGAAATTCATATTAAATGCTACCATAAAATATTTAAATAGGGTCTTTAAAATACTATGATGCTTCTCAGCAAATTACATTACATAGATAATCTGAACCCTTGAAAAATCTAACATGCTCACATCATTCACATGAAGGATGATTAGTGGGATGGGTGAGGAGAGCTACATTTGAATTGTTGAGCTGTCACATGATTGATGTAAATATAAAGTGTTACATCCAGAATAACCACTAGCAATCACACAAATAGACAGACAGATATTAGGACTACCAATTTTCTGCAATCAAAAATATCAAAATTCAAAAGTTTGTGAAATTCTTTGTCACTGATTTTGAAATCTGCAATTGTCCATTTTCACCCTTATTGCACAAGTAAGTACTATGGTGAATTACATAAAACCTTATGTTGACTTGTGTGTTAGGATAAAACGAAAATCCTGCCTAACCAATTGACAGGCCTATTAATGCATGAAAATATGAAAATTCTTTGCAATAAAGCTCAGTATCAAACTCCACAGCAAACAGTGGTTCCATTAAAGCTTTTCAATTCCTCAAAGTTTGCCCATGTTTGCAACTATGCACTGAGCATTTTACTTTTATACTTCGGCCTTGCAATATTTGTTACTTCCATTAACTTTGATTAATAGATTGCTTTTTGTTTGTTGCTACATGGTTGCATTGTTTCACTTAAAAGATATTTTTGAACATTTGGAGCAAAGAAGCATGAAATGAGCAACACTATGGATGGAATTTGTTTTGCTTGTAGTCTTAGCGACAGCAAACTTTAACCCAGTTATTACAAGATGCGTGC
The DNA here is from genome assembly GCA_000934455.1 of Apostichopus parvimensis. NCBI lineage: Eukaryota > Metazoa > Echinodermata > Holothuroidea > Aspidochirotida > Stichopodidae > Apostichopus > Apostichopus parvimensis. The sequence goes on from KN896090.1 coordinate 3,661, forward strand.
AGGTGATAGAAGAGAAACAAAATTCGACAAGCGAACTGAGAGTTTTTACTTACAATCGGTATGTCTATATATGTGGATGGCAACAAGTAAAATGACTTACTGTGTGCTGAAGTTTGAAATTCTTGTGTAATATCAAACGACATATATTAGTTGCGAGTAATCAACGATAGACGCTCTAGGCACAGGAGATGTAAGTGAAAGAATGATAGCGTACAATAGGTAGAGAGTCAATTCATAGAATAGTCGCACTGGAATGGTGACCGAGAATGGTCACTGACCCACAAGGGTGTGAATTGTGATCAATATAGTATGGCCAAGTACTTCAAGGTATAAGAGAAAGTACAATAGTAAAGTGGTAATATGTCCAACCAGTGAAAAAAGGTGTTTTAAACGTTTACCCTAAAATTTGGTTATCAGCCTTTAGATTATTATTTTGCTTTCGATATGTTTCATAATGTTTGGTAGTTTAACATTATGTGATGACTAAATCTAAATTGGAACTTTTCTCATTATCTTGAATCCATATGAATACTTTAATCAAGAAAATGAGAATCAATGAGGCTTCTTCGCGAGTTCCTGCTTGCAGGAGGATCTAAAATACATACAAAATACATACAAAAAGACTAACCAGCAAAGACATTCCTCTATCAAACATTCCTGTTATATGTTTCAGTCCACATTTTCGTAATTTATGCACCCTTTTATCAAAAGCATGATAACTCTGGACTTTAATTAAGGCAATTTTATTGATTAAGTTTTGAGGTTCACATTCCTGATATTCTCCTAGCTGCAGTGCAAATTTTAACACATGTGTGTTTTTATCAGCAGAGAGCATGAAACTCAAATGCAATCTTCTCATTCACTGTGTGTAAGATTGTCAATCACAGAAAGAAATCGGCTTGCATATCACCTACTGTGACAAGTGACAGACACCAGCAAATAACTATCCAGGGAAAAGATCACTGCAGTACTAGACTTTACGTTCATAATCTTTATGATTATTAACGTAGTTTACAAAGACTTCTTTTTGGATGCAATGAAGGTGACAAATGATTCCATTTGAGACAAGCTGGTATGGCACCAGAGTGGCTAATATTGTTAGGGTCAAAATTAATTACCATTTTCATTTTTGCAAAAGACAATTTAATGGAGGGAGGGAGTATGGAATGCTTATTAATTGAAGTATATATGATACAGAGGCAATTGAAATGTCCAACTTGACAAAACTGCTGGAGACATGTAATACAACAAGGGGACACTGGTAAAACAATGGGGTTCCTAATATGCCTGTGCTACTCTCACGGTTGATTTGTTGACTAGGCAATTTGGGTGGCAGAATATGAGAACAAGGCCAGTTGACCAGATATAGAAATCACAATAAATGTACCAGATCATTTCCAACAAAGCACAGTGAGAGTGCTTCAGACTAAGTGATGAGACATGTTAGACTGGATAAAGGAAGCAAAGTTTACATCTTAAAAGACACAATAAAGAATAATTAAGTGACATTCACAGCTCTTCAGCTGACAATTTCTTGATGCTAAAATCAAACTAAACTTTGAAACAGATGAACTGCATGAAGACAAACTACCCTTGAAAATTTAGCAATAGCATCTGCAATACATGCCTGTTTTCAACAATCTTTTTAATCCTAAACTCAAACTAAACTTGGATGTCGTTAGGACAAGTGAACTGAGATGAAGACTCGCATGCATACTGTTCTACATGCATGCATACTGTTCTATAACACTGAGCGATAGAAGCAGCAGTGTGCATCTGTTTAACCTCTGACCTGTAACATACCATCACACCATCCCAGGTATTAACCTATAATTGAGGCTGCAGTGTGCATCTGTTTAACCTCTGACCTATAATATACCATCACACAATCCCAGGTATTAACCTGTGATAGAGGCTGCAGTGTGCATCTGTTTAACCTCTGACCTGTAACATACCATCACACAATCCCAGGTATTGACCTGTGATAGAGGCTGCAGTGTGCATCTGTTTAACCTCTGACCTGTAACATACCATCACACAATCCCAGGTATTAATCTACGATAAGGCTGCAGTGTGCATCTGTTTAACCTCTGACCTGTAACATACCATCACACAATCCCAGGTATTAACCTGTGGTAGAGGCTGCAGTGTGCATCTGTTTAACCTCTGACCTGTAATATAACATCACACAATCCCAGGTATTTACCTGTGATAGAGGCTGCAGTGTGCATCAGTTTAACCTCTGACCTCTAATATACCATCAAAAAATTAAAAGAAAAATGCAAATAATGAAAGAGAAGAGTATAACATCAAAGGAATGACACAAAGTTTGCTAAAATGGAACTCTCCAACTATTGGCTACATACAGAAACATGTATTATTACCACAAGAAACCTTAATAACCTGATAGCGAATGGTCAAGTTCCTCTAACAATCAGAACTCGATACTGACAGATTTTGCCAGAAAATAAATAGTCATACTGTCCACTTTGTGCCTGTAACCGTTAAAAGAAAGGGCACAGAAATGATCGAGAAAATCACTCAACACTACCACCGCAATTTTGCTATTACACAAATTACTAGCTGCTTCATTGCATGAGACACTTTCTTTTCTCATTTTACCTTAAATGTTTCTCATATAAGTCATCAACTCTCCAAAGCTATAAGATTCAAACTGATAGACAACAGTGGGCAATGACACTTAACAGACCATCCTGCAAATTACTCCTGACAAAATGGTTTAGAACTTAGCAAAAGGGCTGACGGCCGGCAGTATGCATTATGAACAATAGTGTCTTATGAAAATAAAACCACCGCACAACAGCTATCTGAGACTTCAAGTGGCTATGAATGGTGTTCACATTTCATTGTTGCTTTATTATTGCTTCATAATTCCACAGGGAAAAGCCATTACTTTCATACTAGAATTTTAGAAACAGAAATAAAAAATGCAAAAAAGCAACAACAAAAATATAGAAAAGAAAAAAAATACAACTTGAGTTGCAGATCAAATCAAAAGATGCAAAGAAAGAAAAAGATTGACAACTGAAAGAGCGTTCTTGCGATGAACACATTGATCATGCCACAAACTGAGTACATAAATATTAATTATGGTCGAAATGTTTTTTGTCTTAAATATATTGCCAATACTGTTGGAGGCAAAAAGCATTCTGCAGTGCTGGGCAAATTACAAGTGTCATTCTATGTTTTCAGTGACGGCTGCAGCACAATCAGACATAGTCCTCATTATGCTGCAGAGTCTAAGTGAACAAGTGCGTGGGTGGAAAGACGGAGGGTGTGTTAAATCTGTAAATTGAAGCTTCTTGCTGCAGCTAGGGCTTGTTATATTACCACCAGTCATAATACAACCGGCAATTCAGACCTGTACTCAACGTTTAATTGATGTCTTCCACCAATACGTACAGGCAAAAAGTCGTTAATCAGTAAAGTTGAAGTCACATGTCTTGAATTTAAAGATGAGAGGATTTAGAAGATGACGGCATGTACCAAAATTATGTCCAAGATGAAGAAAACATGGTCAGGTCAAAGGGAAAATTAAGATATCAACGGTGCATTAGAGAGTTACTTGCAGTAGCAGCATCACGGATGCATGGTTTTGTGTTGAATTTGCTACTGTGTGTTATTACAATATATATATCTATGGCAGTTCAAGGTAAGACCAACTATCTGCAATGTTTAGTGATCTGTTACTTTTGTCAGATACCAAATATCTCACCAGGAATGATGCTCTTTTTCCGTAAATTTGCATATGCCAAATGAAAGAATATGTTATATTTGTGGGGCACCAAATTTTTTGTATTGGCCTAATGGTTCATAACTAACTAATCATGAGCAGACAACCATAGCATGATCAGTGACACAGATCAATAAAGTTCAGTTTGATATTGAACTGTTCAGAACTGAGAATACAAACCAGAGTGAATAATACTGTTCTGGAGTAAGAGTATAAGTTGACCATTGTTATATCATGGAAATTGGTATACATGTAGCATTGAAGAATGGTAATGTCACTTATATTCTTGCCATCTTAATATTGCAAATCCAAGAGGAAGCATAAGATGAGTAATCCCCCCCCCCCTCCCCTCCTCACCCTAATATTCAAGGTGAAGCTTGCCAAAACTGAAGGAACCACTCTTGCTACAGGATGTGAGGGCAACTGGGTAAGATTGCAATTCGTGCTATGAAGTAATAACATACATACAATCTCTCTTATGTTGTTGTAAACCTACTGCAGCTTCCTCACGAAACTTCCTTAATGTATTTGGCTTGTCTACTGTACATCAAACTATTATGTGTCAAACAAAGAATTTGAAGAAAATGGCACTAGCCTTAGCCTCAACATATCCATGTTTATGTATATGACTGCACACACCGACATTTCGAGCTTCCATATGATTTTAAATCAAATTTAGAATTCAATTTCGATCCATTGTCAGTTTGGTTAGACAATACACTATGACACCACGGCAAAAGAAACTACTGAATCCCGATGACCATTAGCAAATGGGAATATTTGGCAAACGAGAGGAATATCTTATCCTTGTGAGAATAAATTACTCCCATTTCATTAACCTTAAAAGTAATGAGTTTAAAATATACTCCAACTTTCTCATATACAAGCACATTCCAAAATGAATCATTCCAGACTTTCCATTAAAACCAGAAAGTCTATGTAAGACTCATAACATGTGATGCTAGATATTCAACTCTAGGTGAAAGTTTAGTGTGTAAAGTATAGTTCATTGTGACATAATGAGGTAAATATCTTATCACAGTGCATAAACAATTATTCCCACTCCCATTGTGTGTTGGGTGACTTTAACTGAGTGCTAAATGCCAACAATGGGACCAAGGCCAGTTTAATAATAGAATTACAACTAATAATGCTAGAGAGTCTCATGTGATGAAACCAAGAGATTCCTATTGTAAGTTTCACAAACAATCTTATTTCCTCTTTGTTCTTGTCTTGCCGATACCATGAATACTTTTTGAAACATAATCATCAAAGCATTATAACCTCTGTGAGGTAAATTCTGGTATAGCGCAGAAGGAAAATTCCTCCTTAGTTAAAACCGCATGAATTATGTTGGGTCATACCAATTGTAGAGAAATGAAATAAACGAGAGCCTTTTTATTTGCTTCCAAACAAGCCTTTTGTCTTTCCTTTGGTCTGCCTCTAATGGACTATTTTCACAGCTAAATGCTAAAGGTAAAAAAGACATCTTTAACTACATTAAATGAAAGGGTGATCGTAAAACCAACGCTAAATATTTTGTCTGGATAGAGAGTAAACACCAAACCAGGTTCTATCTTGAAAGAGAATTAACTTCGCTTGTCGGGCTTAAGACACGTAAAGTGGCATACATGCAGGGATACATCTTGAGCAATGTGCTTTTGCATTTCAAAATCACAAAGGTCCAATAAGTTATGTAAGTCTGTGAAAGGGTAAACCCAGCACAAGAAAAACATGAATTGACAAAATTTTCAAAAATTATTGTAATACAAAAGGAATGAATCTAAAATATGATTAATATGTGACACACACTCGATGGCACGAACACATCACACCAATTTTAACCAAAGTTCTACATTGGCTGCCAGTGTATTGCAGGTCTCTTTTTTAGATTCTTTTGTACACTTATAAATCCCTCAACGATCTGGCCCCAGTTTACATTGGTGAACTGCTTCAAAAGCACCAGCCATCCATGATTCTTCATTCTTAATCCAAATCTCTACTGGTTGTCCACACAGGTAAAACTTCCAACTTATGAAATCAACATTTTGATTGATGTGTGGCAACATTATGGAACAGCTAGACTGAGGGAGCTAAGCATGCACAAAACATTTAGGAATTTAAGAAACATGTCAAAACTATCTGTTTTAAAGCTGCTTTTTGCTAATTGTTGGTCTTCTTAGGGTTGTTTTTGTTAGTCTTGCTAGATTGTGCAGATTTTTGTTATTAATTTCTAGCTTTTCGTCTGTGTGCTACTTTTCTGTAATATTTATTAAGTATTAGCTCTATTTTGTTTACTTCTTCTTCGTTTGTATTTTATTTTTTATTTGTACTGCACCTTAGAGCATTTATATTTTATTGGATAAGGTGCATCCTAATTTTGGAATTTTATTATTATTAGTATCCAAAGTACTCCAAGTATCCTTAGATGACCAAGCTCTCATAGCCACAGCTATCAAACATGAAAATTGTTCCTGATTTATCTTTGTGTTATCAAAGAATTCCTCATCCCAGTTTTTATACAATGTACAGCTTTTAAGACTTAAACAACAGGGAAAAATATAACTGTCATTTCCATGTTATTGAACAGTTCAAGTGAGAATTAAAAGTGTCTTGGAACAGGTATAGGAAGACAAAACACAGTACTAGGACATTTATATTCCTCACACGAATGTTAGGTACCGTAGTTTAAGTTTATTAGCAGTACATTTTGTGTGTTAATTTGACGTACCTCATCATAGCGGTCAAACATTGCTCCATTCTTCAAGGCCTCTGGCACTGGTCGTTGCCAGTCGAAGTCATACTGCTTAGCCATGACCACTGGCTAGAACCTCCAAACACAAACATGAGACTCAGGAAAAGATATTTCAAATCAGTGTGGCACGACGTTAACAAAACTCTGACTGGATGACATCAATCCCCCGGCCACTCGTTGAAAAGACTTCTAACTTTCGACTGGTTGTAGAGACTGTGTTCCTCCTGACAATACAACAAAGTTGGACTGGCTCTCAGTGTTTACACCCACACCTCGATACAGCCATTATTATTGCTCATTCACGAGAAGTTATCCCTACCAGATCCGTCTATCTCGACACTCGAGTGGAGGAGAAGGAGGTAATCCGCTGAGATGGAGGAGAGCCAATTTTCAATGTTTTGTTGAGCCACGCTGCTGTAATGAAACCAAAATATAAAGTAAAAGAGGGGTGAGTGCCACTTCTGAGTCATTTAGGACAAAGTGCTATTATGTTTTCAAAATAAAAGGTGGGCAAATTTAGAACCAGTTAAATACAACGGAAATGTCTTTGATGCATTCACTGCAGCATAAAACAAACTAGCATGAAAACAGAACCTACGTCATTGGACAGGTTGGTCCTAGGGTGCTTGAAATTCCACAGATATATACAGAGAACCCTATAAGTGAACCTTAACAGGATCCATCTCAGCATAGAGTGCAATTGGTTGAAAATCGGGATATTATCTATCCAAGTTCTAACCAGGTTGCAATTTTTTTTGGCAACAGCAGAAGGAAATCAGTGAATAAAATTATAGTGTAAAACTATTTTGTTATTTTTATATGTTTTTTTTTTGTGGGGGAGGGGGAGGGGAGGTGAGTGTGAAGGAAGTATGGGGTAGTAGGGGAGGAAACCGAAAACTGTTTTGCTTCTCTCAGAAAACACTACTTCAGTTCACATTGTGTTTCCTTTGTAAGAGGCGATATTTCTGAGTCTCTTACTTATTACACAGAAAAATATCTACTATATCTCAAATCGTGTAAACATGGTTTAATATAGGGCTAAGGTTCAATTTTATGAATTGAATTCGAAGCAATTGTACTAGTTGGATTGGTAAGAAGAATGAAATAATGTTTAATCAAATGTAAACTCCCTAAAGAATTGACCCAGAGTAACCTATATGTACAACATATTAAGATACAGATAGAGACCTAAATGTATATATGCAGCAAATAAAGAATTGACCCAGTTACCTATATGTACATATTATAATACAGATAGTTACCTATATGTATATATGCAGCAATAAAGAATTGACCCAGTTACCATATGTACAACATATGATACAGACAGATACCTAAATGTATATATGCAGCAATAAAGAATTGACCCAGTTACCTATATGTACAACATATTAAGAAACATATAGTTACCTATGCAACAATAAAGAGTTGACCCAGTTACCTATATGTACAACATATTAAGATACAGCTAGAGACCTAAATGTATATATGCAGCAAATAAAAAATTGACCCAGTTACCTATATGTACAACATATTATGATACAGATAGTTACCTATATGTATATGATAGAAAAGTGAGCTAGAATTACATATATAAACAATACTTTGATAATGAGGGCACTGTACTTGCCAAGTCTTGATTACCCACAGTTAATTAATTAAGAATGAATCATATATGGTTGTGGGATTGAAGGATTCACTAATGCAGAAGGCAAATCAGTTTAACTGAGACATGCAATCAGTGCAGTAAAACACATATCTTCAACCAAGTCTGTAATATTTGGTGAGGTTTTACTTTCCATCACATGTATGAGATTTTTGCTCCTTTCCTCAATATCAATTAATTTGCAGATTATAAAAATTCAAGTTGTGTTAAAAAGTAAACTATAATGTTTTCCTAATTCCCACAATATATTTGTAACTTCTCTGTTGAGAAAGAGAAGTGCTTTGTCTTAAATTACAATCTGTTTGGATAACATAATATGATATGATATTTTCTGAAGATTAAGTGAGGACAGATAATTATTCCAAAGGTTTCAACATGATCAATACATGCAATTGAACAGGCCTTGTTATCTGAATAGATTTCTAGAAAGCTGCATAGTGGGCCATCAGATCTCTGATGTTTTCTTCTTTAGTTTCTGTTTTCACTGAAAAAAGGTAAAATTTCTTCCTTAGTTGTTGCTAACCAAGAGAACTGACCTTTACTCTTTTCATCCATGCAAAGATAAATTTAGCATCTTTACTCAAAGATTCATACTCTCAGGTTTCTGAACTTAAAAACAGTTACTAGGAATAGAGAAGAGACACCAGACACCAAGGCACCGAGCTACTTGAACATGCATTCAATGTAACAAAATGCTGACTAAGGCAGCAAAAGAAACATCTGGGAAGGCTTGTTTTCAATGCACATTGATACACAAATAATTAATGTAGGTACAGCTAGTAATTGAAAACAACAAAATGTCAATTCTTCTAAATCTTGACAATTTCCAGATAGCCTAGCATCTATTGGTGCATTGGTTTTGTAATTTTAAGTTTAATGTAAGCTTCTAAAACATGGTAAGATTCTTCCAGAGCAAGTGACAGGATTTATAAATACTCCATCAAACATACTACTGACGGCATCCCTTCATGATGTTGAAGTAATACACATATTAGGAATAATCTGTTACACTTAGATGTAGTCTAAGCCAGACTTGTGATACTAGTACAAGGGTGTGAACTTGCAGAATCTGTTACACTTAGATGTAGTCTCTAGAAGCCAGACTTGTATTACTAGTACAAAAGCATGAACTCACAGAATCTGTTACACTTTGATGAAGTCTAAGCAAAAGTTTTCAAACTGTACAACAGTATGAGTAGAAGTACTGGTAGAATTCCTCTTGGTATGAGTATGATTACAAGGCTGTACACTATGAGTATGAGGACTAATTATTATTGCTCTAGCACTTTATACTGTAGACTTCCAAAGTTACCCCCAGTATGTGCACGAGTACCATTCTGACAGCTAGTACAAGCACAGAAACTATTCTAGAAATACGAATACGGACTCAATACATGTCTGCCACAAGCATTACAAATACAATTTTGTCTGGCTTAGCATTTTATACTCATTGTCATAGATTTGTCACCAACTTTTATCAAGTCTTCATTATTTTAAAGATATGGGTAAGAAAAACGTGTAGACGATTAACTAAATGTATGTTGAACACAATCACACCAAATTTGTTAAACCAAAAGTGATTAGCATTTACTTTCCTGAAGGTATACTGTCAAGTGTGACTAAATAAGAGTACATTCATCCTTAAATGATAACAATTTGTTTATCCTGAAACAATCTCTCGGTCTTCTGTTTAGACAGTTTTTAAAATAACCCAAACTTTCCCCTCACAGGCCCCTGACTCTAACTGAAAAATCACTGCTACACAGGAACTAATTACGTGTAAATCCATACATTACTTTTTTTATCAATGTTATTCCAATCTGGTACCATGATAACAACCCTGTTGTCCCTTTATTAGTATTTAAACTATTCAAATGTCCATTCCAAGTACTTACTGCATCTTTCTATACTGTTAGTTTTATTTTATACGATTTGACCATATTTGTGACCTTTCCTTTAAAACGCATGAACCTGCGTGGATTTTTGCTTTGTTTTTTGCGCCCAATGGGATAAAGAGAAATTATGGAAGTGTTTAATATGCCAAATTTAAAACTATCAAGTTTAAAGCTCTCTAAAATGATGTACATAACAGCAACGGTTATTGCTGTTTATTCATATATACTTAATCAATTGCTTTATATATAGTTTTTTGTGTAGGAGTAAGTCTGGAAGTCTCTATAGGTGGGTGGGAGTAGGAGTCAATTAGAGATTACATTATTCACTCTATCTATGAATGACTACTAGGAGTGAGTTAGGGAATTACGGATCAACGGTTTAATTACAAGTGACAAAACTATATGGAGCTGACACAAACATACACAATTGTTTTTCATAACCTCAGTTATGATCAAGTTTATGACGTTCTTCATTAAAGTAGATATTTGTGTAGGCGCTGAGAAGGTGGATCTCTGAATGAGGGAGGAAATATGATATTAGGAGTTAAAATAATATAAATTATAGGAGCGTTAGCTCAGTGGTTACTGGTTAACGCCGGTGCCTTTCAATCATAAGGTCACAAGTTCGAGTAACTCCAAGATTAATGTAGGTCGTCCAGTTACAGAGTTGTTGACAATTGACAATTCATAATCATGGACGTTAAATATGATTCTAAGAGACTGACTTTGGTCAGCTTGCGGCTTTAATAAGCAATGATGGCTTCCTCGCGAGTTCCTGCTTGCAGGAGGATCTAAAATACATACAAACATAGATACATATATCAATGAAACCTAATTTGAGCAAAACAAAGCAACATGCCACATATACTATTTCCTCCTCCTCCTCATCATCACATTACAGTATTTCATTCATAATTTATAACGTCGTCAATACATGTAGAATGCAGGAATTTCCAGAGGGAGGAGTTTCTATAGAATCATTCATTCTGTAAAGGAATTGAATAAAATCTTGAATTTCATGATAAATGATAAAACTTACTGGTTTATATATTTACGAGTGACCCGCTTACCTGTCTCCCACAACATGTGGTGCTAATGTTGTGGGGAGACGGGGAATTTCATGATAATCAAGAATCCCATCAGATGTTACACATTTGAGAGGTCACCTTTATGTTCTTTTCTGTTCTAGTTCATCTGAAATAGGCATTCTCATTAACTTGTCTTTTGTACTTTCATATATTGAAATATAAAAATACTGAGCAAACCAACTGATTATAGTTTAGATTACAAAGTTTTCCAAGGTGAAAATCCACTAAACAGCTGTTTTTATTTGATTGCAACATTCCTCCATATGCCAACAACAAAATAACAGACCAAAATTACTCAAAATTGTCATTTTAATTTCTAACACACAACTTTTTGATTTGGCAAGAAAATAACTTAGCTGATTAGCAGATTATTACTAGTAATAGCATGCATTCCATAAAACATCTTTTATCACACTTTTTTTTATCTACTTAGTAGTTTTAATCACATATAAAGATCAAATCAAAATATTTTCATTTTGATTTAACTTGTATTAAACTGAAACTTGATACAGTTTGAATAAACATTTTGCCCAATGCAGAAAGACTAGCGCTCTAAATGTGTGTTCAAGTCATATATGCAATAACCTCCACTGTAGAAGTATATACCTTTCCTTCTAGTTGTGAACACTGTACTGGGCAATGCAACATCCTTATACATAATTTCTTCAGCTGTGGTGTTAGTGAGTTGTTAAAACTCCATATCTACACAGCTTACATGGTCATCTCAATGTCAGTATGCATTCATAGCACAGAGTGCAATTAAAAACACTCACACATCATCAGGGGTTTGTAGAGATCTATCGTACACTACTAAAAGCACCACACACTGTACACACGTGTATGGCTGCTTCTTTATTAACAGATGGATTTTTTTCTTTACTTCATAAGAAGAATTAGCACATGGTAAACAGACTGGTATTAAAGGCTAGATTTGTTTAAATAGCAGTATGAGTTTTATGTAATCAAAACTCTGAAGTAAACAGTATAAGGTATAAAACTAGTAGGATATTCTACAAATTTGTGGAATGAAGCAACAATTAGAAAGCACCATTCGAATCATGATCGATTGAGCATATTCTACATAAATTATCTGTGTTATAGAGATAACAGCAATTGTTCAACTGGCTGTACATTTTGGGACATGTACAATAGTGTAAGGATGAGTCGGCAACAAAGGAATGTTATATTTTTTTCTTTTAATTTTTCTACCAAAGGAGTCAGAAATCAATGACAGTTTGGTGCATACTTATTTGAGAATATATACAAATTACATTCAAGTTACATTTTATATTGTAAGCATCTTAAATAGTGTTCTTGGCTAGGCAATTTGGTAACAGTAGCAGCCTTGGGTATGAGTATGCTAGCTTTGTACACTACAGTGAGTACAATACATGATCATGTTACTTTCAGTGCATGGAATAGTAGATAAGAACTTTGAGCCTAATTTACCATGTAGTGCAAATATACTGTACTATCCTTGTGACATCAAGTGCAATTGAATATGATCAGTAATGTACCGTAATCAAGGTATAAGTGCTTTATACATTCCCTCTGAGTTGAATACTTTCAAATGGTTTGAAAGGTGGATTATTCCAAACAAGCAACTATGGATCACAAATTTATATATTACAGTGCTGAAACTGTCCTAGTATGTTAACTGCAGGATTTCTTCATTAAAGTAAAACTACTTTATCAAGATTTTCCGTGTTATAATCATGCACTCTGCAACATTCATTATTCATTCATTATTCTTGCTTGCACTTTTACTGCATTCATCAATTAATTTAATATTTTGAAGTATGCATGTGTAGTTTTCTTATTCACATTTACTTCATGGATCATATCCATAGAGCATGCTTAATTTAAAGTAGTATTTCTAGTCCAATTTCATAACTGTTTTGATGATTTTCAATACAACATTACATTTTTTGTTGTTCAATAGCTAGACAAGTCAACCTTCCAAATAAGGAATTAAATTTCAAATAATTGAATAATATCAAATAATAAACTAGAAGGGAATGCTTGATATTTCCC
>JXUT01141284.1:0-24116 GCA_000934455.1 Apostichopus parvimensis
AAAAAACAGGTATGCGTGAGTCTACATCTTTTGTAACTGTCTCAAGACAAACTGTGTAATGTTAAACTTCTGTGACCAACGGTCAAATTTCCCTGGTTACTTAGGGTTACGGTATGTCCCGATAAATTTGGATTGTATATTGTAAATGTATTGTACTGCTGACAAACCAAATTGTACCAATTTTGTTAAGCTCTTTGTGACGTTTGACAAATATCACTAAAAAGAGGGCACGTGTAATTCACATCACTATACGTGTGGTCATTTCGAAAGTATGATTTAATCTATTTCAACACAGAACTATGATTGATGGATGCATATTAGTCCCCATCCCCCCACCCCATAAGTTTGATGGGAACGCTATGTAATGTGAGCTAACATAGTTGCAACAAATCTAACACTACCATTAATGTAGCTTCTTTGCGATATAAGTACTTCAGTAAGGCTAGGTATAAAGTCATTCAGACCGTATGTTTGTCCAAACTGTTACTATTAAATGCAGTGTCCCAATATTCAAGCCAAGACATATGTTACCCTAATTGTAAACAATACTTTAATGTCAATGATTTTATAAATTACTATTCCTAGGATTTTTTGCCCCCTCCATTTTAAAGAGATTGCTGTTATTCATGATCAAACTTGAATAGTTGTCCATACACGGCAAAGTACATTACCTTATCCAATGATACCTTATCAAATACAGTTTATAAAATGGATTAAGCAGCCTGTGTATCTAATTTTAAGTGAACATTGTAACTTTAACATGCCTTGTCCATGAAATTTTCTTTCTAAAATTAATCAGTTTGATCTGTTTTTAATCGATTCATTGATTTAGTTTATTTTATTTTATACCAGCATGCCATGGATTGGACTGTCCCTCATCGCAGTGCTTTGTGCGATAAGTGTCCTCATCACAGGTATTCTGGGTGGTATCCACAACTTTCATCCCGGATCCAGCGCTTTGTTTGCACCGTAAGTGAATTCCTCATTGCCGTAGCGACACCTGCGTAATTGGCTTCCTCATTGTTAACGTCCCGCAACTGTCCTTCTTGAGTGACCTTTCCACTGTCATAGCAACATCACCATAAGTAACATCTTCGTTGTCATAGTGACAACTCTGTAGTGAGTTCTTCACTGTCATAAGGACACTTGTGTAACTGACTTACCCATTTGCGTATGAACACATACATAAGTGACATTCATTATTGCATAGTGACACTTCAGTAAGAATGCTTCCCCATTCAAATCCCCAAATTTCCCCTAAAATTTTCATTTTAGTAAAACAAGTCTTCATTCGTCGCAATTAGGGACCAGTCTCTCAATTAGAACTATTGAAATATGTAAATACCTGCAAAAGCCTGTATTTTGAGAATACACCATCGTCATAGTAACACCTGCCAAGACTTTTTGATATGTTTTCTTATCTTCTTATTAATCAAAACTCATCGTCGTTACATTCAACGAAATTGTCTCTCCAATGACAATGGTTTTGCCATTTTGTGGTGACAACATGCATCCATATCTTGGCTTTGTCAGACTGTGTCTCGCAATACATCACATTTAATTTAACTGCTTTCTTATTTCTCTGTGAGTTGAAATATAGGCCAACCTTTTCTTGATAGTGTGATATCTTTATTAGAGATACGGAAGAAAGGTGAACGTCATTTTCATGTTGGATGATTGATTTCGATTTTGAGTTTCATATTTAATGTTTCTATTGAAAACATTTATTTCATTCGCAGACCTACAGATGACCATGCCGACTTTACAGAAGTCATCTACTACAAGCCTTACTGTCGTATCGCCCCCTACCTGGTTGGAATGATCGTTGGTTATGTCTTCTACAAGTACCCCAAGAAATCAGTCAAGATTCACTGGGTGAGATATGCAGTAATACTCTAAGGACAAATATTTGTTCCCTTAAAAATGTACAGAAAGATAGGACAAGTCGGACCATTTATTAAGGGGGCAAAAAAAAAAATAGGGCACCAGTGGTGTCCTTGGTTGCAGCCAGCTATAGTGGAAGATGGAAAATTGTTCCTATTTTTGTTAGTCATTCTGGTGGTTTATGCCAATCTGAATTGTCTACTAAAAATGAAATATTTTGAAGAAACAATAGGAAATATTAAGAAACATTTACCAAAGAATGACAATTTCTAATCATATAATCAGTTCAAAGCTTTGCCAAAAAGAGCACCATTTTACATCTAAGCCACCTTCCCCTTAGACCCCCCCCCCAGGACAGCATTATCTGCACCCTGTGGTGACAACAGAAGGATACGCCCGGGGTGCCAAATATTCTAGGAAAGCCACTGCATGGCACCAATTTTTGTGTGATCTAGATTGGACTCTCTGTTACACTGTGAATCAGTAAGATCTTTTCTTATCAGTGATAGTTTGGTGGGAACTGTATGTTTGCATGTCTCCTACAGTCTTATATGTCATATATGTAGCCACACTGATAGACAATGTAGTTGCCGTGTTTGAAAGTAAAATTCTAACCACTTTTTAAATTCAATATTAATCTAAGAAGCCTAATGCAAAAAGCAGCTACAATCAATACAGCGAAACAAGGGAAGATCAATTATGTATCCTGAGGCACTTTCGAGAACTTTTTAACCCATTTTCTGCATTTATACAATAAACTATAGAGCATGAGCGAAGTACAGGAAATTTTGTCTACCAACTTTCAATGCAGTTTGACTTCCGACCTTTACACGTATTATTATTCCTTCTATTTCAAAGATTATTGGAAGAATGTTTCACATAACAATGGTGTTTTTGTGTAACTTGATGTTAAAATAAAGCTAAAAAATGTATTTGATAATCCAACTGATTCAATGAGATGATGATGACACTTGGGTTTTCTTCTCTCTCTTGTTCTCTCTTCCTTGTTCGGTACATTTAGATTGTTGCTCTGATATCGTGGGTCTGTGCTTGCGGTCTAGGCTACGCGTGCGTTTATTCAATTTATCCCAACATTAATGGACATCCCTGGTCTGCGGTAGGGAACGGTTTCTACCAAGGACTCGTCCGTTGTGCCTGGGGTGTCTCTCTAGCTTGGGTTGTATTCGCCTGTCATTATGGTTATGGGGGTAAGTTATTTCATGAATTCTTAATTTGTTGCTATGAGTATCCATCCTCCCTTATTTTTTTCTCTCTCCTCTCTCAAGGGAGGAGGGAAAGTGAGAACATAGATCTTTCAAAGTTTATGTGATTACTTGCCAAATGTGAAAGAATCTATGTGATGGGAAGTACCAGAACTGTGTTGTAATTGTTGAAAGTCAAAGGTCAACAGGTCAAAGTCTGAAAAGCTTGCAAACATGATAACTTTAGAGGTATAAAACGTGGATGAACTTCATAGTTGGTCTGAAGAGCTTCATTTATGAGTACAAGAGGTCAACAGAGGTCAAATTCTGTAAGATAAACTCAAAAGAGTATAACTTGCTTGCACTTCATACCTAGTATGTAGATCCCATTCGGTGAGTATAAGAATTGGTGGGGATCAGAAAGTCATTTCTGAGGTTAACAAAAACTGATTGCAACCTTGTAAATACACAAACTCCTAAAGTAAAATAAATGTATAATATGCAGGTCCATAGATGTGCAAAGAACACCTTGCTAATAACTCACTAATAGTTAGCATTTGGTTCAGCACATGTATTATTCCATATAAAATTTGGCAGGGAATCACTATAATAATAAAAGCCAGTTGGCCCTTCCGGTTCAATTTTGTCTCATTTTTGCTAGTAGATGAATCGCATCCCCAGCAGACTCCATTTTGTTTCGATCACTATGGCAACAAGCCACAAGAACCCTTTAATAACTGTTGTCACCCTTGCAACTAAGTGACTAATTTAATTTACTGATGAAAATTAGATCTGTCAAGGTTTCTTCAAACTAATTGTTCTCATTTGTCTGTTTCATGATATTCCTTCTTGTTTGCTCTAGGTTGGGTGAATTCTTTCCTCGGCCACCCTGCATGGGCTCCTTTAGGTAGACTCACCTACACTGCCTATCTGTTACATCCAATAGTATTAACGATATTCACTATGCAAATAGCCACACCAACGTTCGCGTCTATGACACAGATG
Organism: Apostichopus parvimensis; assembly: GCA_000934455.1. Lineage (NCBI taxonomy): Eukaryota > Metazoa > Echinodermata > Holothuroidea > Aspidochirotida > Stichopodidae > Apostichopus > Apostichopus parvimensis. The sequence goes on from JXUT01141284.1 coordinate 4,092, forward strand.
GTGAGTGCAATTTTTCTTTCGTCTCACTCGTCGAAACTAAATACAGAGATCCAATCGGCCAGTCATCTGAACGACACAAGTTTGGAGTTTTGGAAGTTAAGTTCCAAAGTAGTTTCGCTTACATAGTAACTCGTTCATCAATAAACATGCAGCATTGCAAGAAGTCATTACTGGAGTCACCACCAAAGTTTAAAAAAATGAATTGTCTGATAGATCTGTCCATTTTTCTCCATAGAAATATAGACTTGACTCATGTCCATGACAAGTCCATGACTTCACCCTCTTGCAATCCTACAGAAGAAAGTCATGCGTCAAATAACCCATTCTGAATATCAGGAACACACCAGCTCACTTTTCAAATTGCTCAACTTATTAAAATTTAGCGATATTATTAGGCTGAATGTAGCCACATTCTCTTACAAGGCTTGGAATGGCTTACTTCCTGTAGCCTTATATGACTTCTTTATTAGTAACAGTGCCATACATAGTCACCGCACTAGAAGTGCCGGTCAAGCACACCACAACTTATGTAATACAACATTTGGTATGTTAAGTTTAAAGAATCATGCTATAAGGACATGGAATTTTTCTTACTGCTACTTTAAAATCTAAACCATCTAAAGGAACATGAGAAAAACGCTAAAGAAATTTAAGAAGTAATTTCTCAGTATTGATACATCGTTAATATTGTACATTAATTAATTTCATTTTCATTTATGTATATACTCTTTTTCTTTGGAAGTCCTTTACTTTGTTAAGCCTGTATTGGCTTTTTAAAGGACTTCCCTCCCCATTTATATATTTATTATCTGTGGAAAATCAAACAAACAAAACTCGAAATCAAGAAAATCACTAACAATGATTCGACTCGACCTTAAAATGAACATATTGATACTTTACATTTCTGAAAACAAGAACCACACTGAGCAGCAGACAGTAACATTGTAAGGTGTGTTTGTACTGCAGGCTGCTAACAAGAAAACAAAATAGAAACAGGGCTAGAAAAATGTGTCGTTCAGTTCAGCACTTTTCATATGATCAACTTCAATTGCAAAATTCAACGGGAGAAAACAAAACAAACTGTTTTAATAATCCATGTATCATTTCTCCATAAAAAGGAAAAGTAATAATATTTCTGAAGTGTTCTAAGAAAGCAAAGCGAAAATGTTGTCCATATTTACTTTGTAATGTACTATCTTTCTAATCCTACAACCAACTATGTTCTTCCTTCTTTCAGGTTTATATCTACGCTGGAGGGGCTCTCCTCTCGTACGGCTGTGCAGCCATCTTTTCTCTGATGTTGGAGTTTCCATTGGTCGGTCTGGAGAAGTTGTTCATTCCCAGAAATTAAGGAGATTTGGAGGATTGCAGATCATCTCTATGTGACCCAATCGTCCCTGCCCCCCCCCCACAACCCCCACCAAAGGATCCATTCCAGCAGTGAGGGTTGTGAAAGGGGTCGAACTATTTTGTACCATTGATGATCAATTCAGCCTTCAACCTTTTCTTCTCTTCTTCAAATATCATAGTGCTTAGTTATTCCAATTTGACAGAATATCATAAAATGTGTGTTGTTATGGGCATTCTCTCTGTGATCTTTGTGCATTACTAAGGGGAGGGGGGGTTGGGTTTGGGGGGTAAAACTAGAACAGAAATGTTCAAATGATTCTGTAGTTCTGATATGCTGCTGTAACTGGTCTACCTATAGTTTGATATAACAGTGTACATCAATTTAATCATTTGTACATTTGTGGTTAAGATATGCATTGTGGGGACAATATATTTACGTACTGTGCAGTCATGTCATACATCAAAGCACTTTCACCGACAGGTCCTCTCAGTAGTGCTTTGAAGCATGATATGAGGGAACAGTTAATAGAATTAGGTAATTGCTCAGCTGGAAAAAACTGCCCGGAAGAACGCTACCAAGCAAACAGGTGGAAGTTTTCATGCCGTAAAATTGAATGATATTATTCAAAATTCAACTTTCAATGGATCAGGGAATTTTTGTAACTGTTTTGTACTTTTAACTAATTTCTATATTACTTAAAATTGAAGGATACGATTTGTTTTAAAATATTATTAAATGATCAATTTGTTACTAGTGTCAAACTGCGTACAATTGTAGACAAAAAATTGGCTTCTTCGAACGGAATGTACGAACTTGGACAAATTTTTTTTTCATGAAATCTAACTCTCATCTGTACTCTTCTGGTTGGTTTAACTGGACAAACAACTCAACAAAAGTTTGAGCTATGCTGGATAAAATCAAGCTTATAAAAAAAAAACAAGGTTAAAGAATTATAACCAAGCTAGCTTTATAAATTGAGGTTGGCTGAATTTAACCCACAATAAAGGGGTGGAATGCTGGCCACTGGACACGATTTTTATTCGGTGAGATAGGCGTAGTGCTTTTTTATTATTAAATTTTTGTAGGTTTTGTTTTTTGTTTTGTGAATCATATTTTGCCCAAGTTTGAGAAATAGTTTTACTGTGTTAAGATGACAATGAATATTTTGTATAATTCTGAAAAGTTTTCACAATTGCCAAAAACCAAAATCAAGAAGACACATTTTGTCATTTACAAATTTTTTACATGTATCCTTTTCTAAATTGGCAATACATACAAATATAAATATTAAGTTTTGATTTTTTTTTATCAACAAGTAGGTTTATATTAGGTGACTGTTGAATTAAGGGTTTGCTAAAACGAGGCTGGAGTGTATAACACGCCACCAGGAGGAGGATTAAATCTTACTTTTTGCTTTCTTTCTTTTTTTCTTTGCTTTTCTTTTCTTTACTCTTTTTGCTTTTCATTTTACTTATCTTTGTTTGCATCCAACATTTGGTACAACTACAATTATTATTATGCATTACTGATCATTCCTAAGAGACATAACATATTTTGTCATGCCAAGAGGTTACAATTAAACTTACAATTACAAATCCTTAAACCTGAAGAAGTAAATGCAATAGTCTAGGCTGACTTTATTATTTTCAATGTTATTCAGTTCTCCGGCAACACGTCTAATTCTGATGTTTGTCTATGTGAAATTATTATGAAATTATTATTTTAAAATTATGAAATTATTATTTTGGTGAAAACCTACCATTTAAGTAAAGTTTCTTATGACTGCAATAGATGTGTAGTTCTAACTTGTAAATTTAAAAGCCTTCCTGGGTTAATTCATCTGGGTAATATTTTTTGGGTTGGGGGGGGGGTACGTGTTTTCTTTATGATGTGATATCTTCTGATTGATCAATAATATTAACAAATGGCATTCTTCTTAAGCTCTTTTTGAGCAGTACTTTTTTAGCTTTTAACCAAAATTAAACTTAAGGAACAATAATATTGTAAACATTTTAAATGTGTTTCTTGTTTCTTGTTTATTTTTTTGTTATTGTCATCAGATGTTTGTACCAAAGTAGAAGTGATGAGTGAAGTTTCTGTTTGGTTCAGTTCATTTTTTTTTACATAATACATAACAAACTTATATAGGAAGGAACTAGCATGAGCAATGACAGTAAGTGAACTCTGAAAATCCCTTGTGGGCTTGACAAGTAGACCACTCCCAAAACAAGAAAAAGAAAGTAAACAACAAACGACAGTAAATAAAACTTACCATCCCACATCCACCCACCCCACCTCCCCCCCCCCCCCACACAAATTGAATAAGAGAATTGGTATAACATGGGCCAATCTTTGATAGTTTGAAGGGAGTGGATTGAACTGGCTTTTGCCTTTGTTTGAATAATGAAGGGATTAAAATGCATCTTTGCTGATTTTCCTCATGTCTCCCCCACCCTTTCCACACTACCCTCTAAACACACCGTTGACTGAGGTTGAAGTTTTACTATTTATAAAATTTCTCAACTGGACTCAATGATGTGAGAGCCTGCTTTAAAGCAAAATACTAGACCTCTGTAGGTAAATCAATTATCATTATTATTGAGTATTATCACGAAGATATTTACTTTGCCAATATAATGCAGTCCCCTTTCCTCTTTGAAGGAAGGTGACCGGGCAGTCCCCGATTTTATTCATGGCTCACAGATAAAGGCAACCATGATCATTGAAACTCACATGAAAAGTAAATCATGGTGTACTTAGTTATGGCTAATGAAACTAAGTTACCTTCACGTTTTTTGACATTGGATTTTCCATCTCGAACATAATACTTGTTTCTGGATGAGGTGTTCTAAACTTCGGAATATCCTTGAACGTAGAACCACCAAAACACTTAAAGATCCTATAAATGCCACCCCTCCCTAAACTTGCAGTATAACGGTTAATGAACAACAATGTCAACAAGGAGGGGACTGGGTCAATATCATGTCCCCTGATTTCCTGGAAAAAAATTATGGTCACCTTACTTTAGAGTGGATGGAATTCATTGGCTACTTATAGTAACTCTACCCCCTCCCCTACTTCAGAACACATGCAATTCTATTCTTCCAGAAAAAAATGACAACGGCAGGCCTCAGGTTTGTGAACTGCGAAGTGCGAGGGATAACGGTATGCTACGTGAGCGTTTCGAAAACTATCTTCAAACACAACGAGTGCACGCTATCTTCAACCCCAACTTTTCGCGAATTACATCATTTGTACAAACTGTTATATCATCTGGCTTCTGAAGCACTGCGGAATCAGGTGTAACTAAGAAAAGAAACTGACAACAAGCACAAGAAGTCTGATTAATCCCTCCATGAAATTCAGATGATCGCTTCAACAGAAAATACAAACCTAACTTATAGCCTTCTCCAATTAGTAGAATAAGCCACTTAAACATGGCGTTTAGGATTACCGGCCTTAACGCTAACATTGCAAAAATTTTGAGAGTACAAACACGGTGCCCATGCAGAACTTATTCCAAACAGGTTTGTTTTCTTTTTGCGTTACCCGCCAAGCTAAGGTAGATTAGTTTAAATGTTTTATGTAACTGCATCCGCAGCACTTATTTACTGTTTAATTTAATAGATATTGGCTGAGACCTAGCCTATCCAGTTTTCTCTAATTTTCGGGCCAAAGGGCCTAACTTTAGCCTTAGGGCCTAGTCCATAACGCCTATCCAGGGCCTAGGCTACCCCTCATTGGATAATGCAGCTTTCAAATTGTGCATAGAAGTTTGCAGGCTCTGAACTTTGTAAAATTCTCTGCTTTCATGCTATGCTTTTTGCGATGGGATAGTGGAAAAAATATTCCCTTCTACTACTAGTACTAGTAGTAGCATGGGCACTTCGTATTCCGGACACCTAAGCCTTAAAACACCCCAAAACTATATCTATTTGGTATAAATCACCTGAAAATATACTTGATATGGTGGGAGAAGTATGTTATAGTACGATACACGGCCAAACTTTCTTTCCTGACAACTGCTTTCACGTTGTATTCCACGAAGATTCTTGTGATTGTGGAACTGGTATTTCTTTGCTAGAGTATTGCGAAATTCGGACACACAGTCTCACAGTGTGGCGCTGGTGATAAAATTGGTGGCGCAGTTGCTCTTTCAGTAATTATAACAGACATCATAGATCTCCGTCATTTTATTGACAAATATGTAAGTATTAACTTGCACACGGGTCATTTTGGAGAGAAAATAACTGTAGCTTCGTACTTTTTGGTGAAATTTGGCTCTTCCTGTAGGTTGTCATGGTGAAATCGTGTATTTCTTAGGGGTGTCCGAAATTCGCAGTGTTCCGAAATTAGCAATACTGACTATAGTACTACTGTACGTTACGATTTGCATTGATGTTTGAAACATAATCAGTAGAGACCTATTAGTAGCATGAACACTTCGAATTTCGGACACCTAAGCCTTAAAACACCCCAAAACTATATCTATTTGGTATAAATCACCTGAAAATATACTTGATATGGTGGGAGAAGTATGTTATAGTACGATACACGGCCAAACTTTCTTTCCTGACAACTGCTTTCACGTTGTATTCCACGAAGATTCTTGTGATTGTGGAACTGGTATTTCTTTGCTAGAGTATTGCGAAATTCGGACACACAGTCTCACAGTGTGGCGCTGGTGATAAAATTGGTGGCGCAGTTGCTCTTTCAGTAATTATAACAGACATCATAGATCTCCGTCATTTTATTGACAAATATGTAAGTATTAACTTGCACACGGGTCATTTTGGAGAGAAAATAACTGTAGCTTCGTACTTTTTGGTGAAATTTGGCTCTTCCTGTAGGTTGTCATGGTGAAATCGTGTATTTCTTAGGGGTGTCCGAAATCCGCAGTGTTCCGAAATTCGCAATACTGACTATATTACAAATGATTCTTCAAACTTCACAGATTTTCTACCCTATTTCCATTTATATACATTTCCAATCACTGATTTAATTGTTTGTTAATTCTTTACACTCTTTTTGTTCTCCAGACAACCACATACTTTCTGAAGGATACTGGACAGAGAAAGACGTTTCTCTCGTCATGGCAAGGTTTCATTAATTCATGGCAAAAGGTCTATAGCAAGCCACCTAAAGGCTTTGAAAAGTTCTTTCCTGGTGGTTCCAAAGGTGCCTCTAAATCTAAAGGACAGGGAGAACCAGCACCAAAACCACCTGGTAAGGCGTCAACCTTGTAGGATTTATGCCAAGTATATATAGAAAGTTGCGGCAGTGAGACCCTGTGTGGGGCGGGGAGGGGAATAAGAAGCTAGTCAACTTCAGAAAACTTCTTCGTAACATGGTTTCTCAGTTTTTTAGTAGATTTTAGCAACTATAGAAGAAAAAAATTCCCACCATTCAGGGAATCAACTTTTCTGGTATCACACTGCAACATGACTATGCAAAATGGTCAAATTGCAATTACCAAAGTTCAAAGATGTATAGTAGTTTTTCCAACAAAAAAAAAAAAATTGCTGCACACAATTTGAACACTTAATTATTACCCTTTTATTTCTTATGGTCAACATTAACATATTTTAATTTTGTAAATACAGTATGACTATTCTGTAAAAATGACGAAACTGTCATATTCTGGTCGATCGATTTTTTGAAATTTGGTCTTTGTAGAATCTACTAAACCTGGATCTAGAGGTAGACAGGAACCTGAAAACAGTCAGAAGTCACCAGAGGATATGTGGAGGAATCTCTTTCAACCAGCAGGGAAGGGTGGAACAGGGGGTCGACCCCCAATCGATGAGAACAATAGAAACCAGTTGCTGTTAAGCGCTGCAATTACCATTGGTGGCTTGGCAGCCTTCTCATGGGTGATGATGGGTGGATCAGCTCCAGAGATTACTTGGAAAGAGTTTTCAACGGATTATCTGGCAGCTGGTCAGGTTTGTCTTTATCTTTCTTTTTTTTTTCCCTATTTTTTTTCTTGTTATTTTCCGAGGCAGTAGTCTCCTGTATAACCATAATGCATATAACAAAATCTGTGGGCTGGATACTTGCAAAGTTCAGTACCTGAATCTCAGCTGGCATTTAAATTTCATACATTTTTACCATCGGTCTTCAAAATGTTTGTCTGCTAATGTTAATATGGTCTTTTGAGTCAAATGTTACAAAGGGAAATACTTACTTTCATGAAACTATGTTATGTTTGCAATTGATGGAGTTCAGATATCTTCCTGGATTTTGTCAACGCAAAGATATGTAAATTATTGCATCTTTGAGTTGTCGTTAGATATATCTTTCGTTCATAGTCAGACTGATAAATGCTGTATTTAATTTATTAAAGACTTGAGGCATGTCTTTAATCAAGTAACTTCTTGGTTTGTTTTATTAATTATGACACAACTTTTCATAAATCTGGTCAATAATGGGGAGCAAAGTCATCTGGAATGGCATTGGGTTTTTGCTTTGTGTTAGAATGGTACAGGGTATATATTTACAATTTTTGTGTTTATAATTTCCAAGTCATTGAAGCGACTCATTTCATATAGATAATTTTTCTTTTGTTTTTTGTTCTTATTTTGCTGTGGAAAATTACTACTTCAGGTTGAGAAGTTAGAAGTCGTTAACAAGAAGTATGTGCGTGTCTGGCTCAAACCTGGTCACATGAAAGGGGTGAGTTGTTTGAATTAATATCACATCTATTTTCAAAGTGCTGTATTTTCAAACAAGATTACCCACTGTACCAAGGACAACCTCCAGGACGATCATTTAATATTGCCTCAGAAAAATGGTAATAAAGCGTGGTTATTGTATTTTATGGAAGGAACGACAAGTTCTCTTGTCGGCCAACCAAAGCCATCATAAAGGCTGTCCCTCCACAAAATGGCTGTTTACTTTTTCATGTAAAAATGATTAGGATTGTATATATTTGATACTCCAAGGCAACACTTAAAAATGAGTCCTGCCACTTATCACTTGGTTGTAACGAAAAATGTGAGACTTAACTGGTCATGAACTGAGAATGTAACTAATTGATAGATTTCATGTTATTTTTTGGCTCTTTGTATTTTAGTTTAATCTCACTTCTGTTGTATGGAATGTTTTTGTGTGTAAAATATGCAGTATAACTAGGAACTGTGTCATGCAGTTATGTTTCTGATATTCTTGCATGTTGAGATAAGTATTTTTTGATGTGAACATTAATTGGTAAAGAATTATTGTTTAGAACCTGGTTGACACAGTTGCAATTGAAGTTGGTGTTAAATGTTGCAGAAGTATGTAGAGATATGTTTGGGTTACGTAGATTTTGAAATGAACCTTTGCCTTAAATTAATGTATATCCTTCTTCTGTTTTGTCTCTTGCAAAAAAAGCTCAATGATTTGAGATGAATTAATATTTTGACAAAAAAAAATGTGTTTACAACGATCAGATTTATTTTCCACTGTTAAACTTTTCATAGGTATGTCTGGTTCAACATTGGTAGAGATATGTTTGGGTAACATGGATTTTGAAATGATCCTTTGCCTTAAATTAATGTATATCCTTCTTCTGTTTTTTTTTTTCCTTCCTTTTTTCTTGCAAAAAAAACACAATGATTTGAGATAAATGAATGTTTTGACCAAAAAAAATAAATAAAAAAAATGTGTTTACAATGAGATCAGATTATTTTCCCACTGTTAAACTTTTCAGAGGTATGTCTGGTTCAACATTGGAAGCGTGGACACTTTTGAAAGAAATATGGAGAATGCTCAGCTTGACCTTGGCATCGAACCGCCAAACTTCCTCTCGTTGGTTTACGGCTCAGAAAGTGATGGGTATGTTTGTCTGTGTTGTTGCATGTTATTTAAATTAATGGATTGTTTGTGTGTTTCGGTGGAAAAAAAAATGGGCAAAATGACTGACTCTTTTCAAGAACAAGCCAACCTGTCTCCTCAAGACTGTTGCCTTCTTGTTGTACCATACTCGATAGGCGTTAAGTTAACGCTCCATATTGAGTATGATAAGAAATCATGAATCTAAGTCCCTAATATCCTAAAACACTGTCGTGACTTAAATAAGTTGGTCCCCAAGTTGTTTTTCCCGATAGAGGTTAAACATGCAGTGACTCTTGAAAGTCGTTGACTTGACTCAAAGTCGTTTACACTTACTGGTAACGACTGAAGTCAACAACAGAATACACAGACTTTTATCTTGTCTCAACTCTACCTGATATATTATTGAAATGTTGACATGATGATAGCCAGTTCTGGTATACAACTCTGCAGGTAACACTGGATTGCTAACACAGTACCAGCCAGTCCAGGTTTTATCGCCCGTTCTTTTCGCCTCTATTTCTCAACTCCTTCACTTTCCCTTTCCAGGTCGTTTCTGATGAGTTTGATTCCAACTGCACTGATGATCGGGTTCTTCCTCTACCTCTTCCGTACCAACGCAGCGGCCGGAGGCAGAGCGGGGAGGAGGGGCGGTATCTTTGGATTCGGTGAGAGCACGGCCAAGATCATCAAGGAGGACGTTGGAATCAGATTCAAGTAATCATGCATCCTTTCTGTTGCTGTCATATACAACAACAAAAAATATTAATAATAAAGTCTCACAAATCAAGGATAATTTTCTATTATTATTATTATATTAGACTTTTGTCTGGTTCAGTGATGATTACACAATCATGCTCGAAATCCATTCCTCATATTGGAGCTGGTCTTGTCTGAGTTTGTGGATGTCTCATCGTTGTTTTGAACAATTTGAATGAACATTTCTGGTTTGAACGGTTTCTTCTCCTCCCTAAACTGTATTGACCTATGGAAGTGATACCCAGGGAATCCGTCCAACAACTTAAACTACTTGCTGTACCACCTTAGAGCACTAAATATAGCCTATAATATTGTAAGGTATTTCCATTTCATTATTTTAGAGACGTTGCTGGTTGCGAAGAGGCTAAAATTGAAATTATGGAATTTGTCAATTTCCTGAAGAATCCACAACAATACCACAATTTAGGAGCAAGGATACCAAAGGTAAGGCTGATAGATCTGTAATTTTTGTCAATACTAATCGTAAGTCTTTGTCTCTTACAGTTCATTTGTTTAGATTGGTTGCTTATATGAGTCGGAAGGATAGAAGCCACAAGTTAAAATTGCTTTCATGTTTAGTTTGTAACTAATTTGCATATAGTTCCCAATTTTTTTATAAAAACTGCATTCAGTAAGCTATTCAGTGAGATTATGAATAATTATATGCAGTCAAAGGCTATTGGAGAACAATGTTCATACCCTTAGGTCAAAGGTCATTGGAGAGCAATGTCCAGCAACTTAGGTCAATGGTCATATGAGCACAATGCCCATACCCTTATGGCAAAGGTCCTTACAGGATATGCCCATACCCATAGGTCTAAGGTCATTGGATAGCAAACCCCATAAAATTAGGGCAAAGGTCATAGGAGAACAAACATACACTGATCATATTATTTCCCATATAACATAATATTTGTCACCGGAGTAGGTTCCTCACATGTTGCAGCCCTAGGATTGGGAAGAAATTTCACTGCAGCCCGCAAGAATATTTCATGCTCACAGTGGAGTTACACCGGTAAACCGGATAGTTAATGGGATGATGGCATGCAACAATATTTTTACATTCAGTTTAAAATATTGTTTTGATATTATTGCAATTATCACTGGCAAGTAATGGCATAACTGGTTTTTGGTATTTCACTAATATATTTTTCCCATTGTTGTTCTATGTTTTAGGGTGCCATTCTTTCTGGTCCACCAGGTACGGGTAAAACACTTCTCGCTAAGGCCACAGCAGGTGAAGCAAACGTCCCCTTCATAACAGTCAACGGCTCAGAGTTTTTGGAGATGTTTGTCGGTGTCGGTCCGTCAAGGGTGAGCTTAAGCGTCTTCTTTAATCCTTTTCGCTCATTTGGAGCTATTCTCTGAGCAATTCTAAGCGATGGTAGCATAACTGTTACAATTTTTGCCTTGTTAGTAACTTTAAGGCTTGTTATTACGGTCTGGTAGAGATATTTTGGTTTAACCATATAAATATAATAATAATATAATTTTTGATATGATAATAATTAGGTATAACTATATTTTAAAAAAAATTAAAAAGTATATTCCATGCATTATCAATTTGTCAAAATAGGATAAATAACTGTGATTTGGACAGGAAAATGTTCGCACAGATATTCCTTCTTTTCCCACAAGGCTTTGTCATCACTCTTACATTTTCTTTCAACTCTCCTTGTCTAAGGTACGAGATATGTTTGCGATGGCCAGGAAAAATGCCCCTTGTATTCTGTTTATGGATGAAATCGATGCCGTTGGCAGGAAGAGAGGAAGAAGCAACTTTGGAGGACAAAGTGAACAAGAGAATACATTGAATCAACTTCTTGTAGAAATGGATGGTGAGGATTATCCTTATCTCTTCTTTGATTTTCTTAGCTCTATTTAAATTTAATATCTATGAAAAAGATTGATGCGATATAAATGGATAACGAATACCAGGTATTTGTCTCAAAGTTTATGCTGTGCTAGAAATTGGTAATAAATTCCCAAAGTAGCCTATCTTGAAATTCTCTTTCTTTCAGAGGTAGTCCCAGGTAATAAGTACGTGTCCAGAATATATCCTCATATATAGCAGTTTATCAGTTGTAAAAAATGTTGACTTTTGTTGACCATTTTGTAATCTACCTAACATAACTGGAGACAAAACTGATTCTCTTAGCTTTGCAGAAAACCGTTCGACCCTCCGATCTCTCCGCTCCTGTTCACTCTTGGTTCTGGTTATTGTCTCCTTTTATCTTTCAGGGTTTAATACAACTACTAATGTCATTGTCTTAGCTGGTACTAACAGACCGGATATATTGGATCCTGCTCTGATGAGGCCTGGGAGGTTCGACAGACAAATATACTTAGGAGCCCCAGACATCAAGGGGAGGTACGTAGTCTTAAATTGTGAAAGGGAGAGATTCAGTAGCTAGACATCTAGAATACATCTAGTATGAGAGTGTTGCTTAGGAGCCCCAGACATCAAGGGGAGGTACGTAGTCTTATACAGTGAAACAGAGAGATTCAGTAGCTAGACATCTAGAATACATCTAGTATGAGTGTTGCTTAGGAGCCCCAGACATCAAGGGGAGGTAGTACCTCCGAGGTACGTAGTCTTATACAGTGAAAGGGAGATATTCAGTAGCTAGACATCTAGAATACATCTAGTATGAGATTGTTACTTAGGAGCCCCAGACATCAAGGGAAGGTATGTAGTCTTAAACAGTGAAAGGGAGAGATTCAGTAGCTAGACATCTAGAAAACATCTAGTATTAGAGTGTTGCTTAAGAGCCCCAGACATCAAGGGAAGGTTTTTAGTTTTATACAGTAAAACAGAGAGATTCAGTAGCTAGACATCTAGAATACATCTAGTATGAGAGTGTTGTAGCTCCTGGCTAAATACCAACACCTTGTTGAAAGCAGACTTGTAGAATGGGTATGATAACAAGTGTAAGACACATTATCAAAGAGAAAAGCTGCAGCAGCTGCAAACTCCTGCTCAGCTAGGATGAAATCGATATCAGGGCAATAGGGATTATCTTATCAGACAATAGGGATTATCTTAGGAGCCTAACACTGCCTACTGAGTGAAACTATATTACCTATTTTGTGAAATTGCAGAGCCCTGGCTGCAGTTATGCTGCAACCTCCTCAGCATCCTACCTTTACACAGTGCCTAACTAGAATTCCCCCACGGTATGAGTACGACTACATTGCTTCTAAGAAGGAGTATAAATTTGTTATCTTGACACTAATTCCTATTTGACTACTTAAAACTTCCCAAGTATGAGTACAAATCCATGAGTACCAGTACAGGCAACTGTAGTAGAGTTTGAGTACAAGATAGGACTCACTATAAGCCTGTGAGTTTTGACACTGTTAAGTGTGGCAACCTACAAATCAGTATATTCTGTGTTAGGCTATTTTTGCCTTAAAAAAAAAGACGGACAACATTTAGTACGGGAAGGTCACTGTTGTGCCGTGAGTCACTTAAAATGCTAGAAGCCGAATTTAAGAGTCACTTTATTAAGAATGGTCCTCACGCTCACAAGGGTGTCATCTAACTTCCATATAGTATGTAATGCTCAGTGACATTAGTCATAAATGTAGAGAATTCTTGAAAATGGTCATTCTCTTCTTTACTGGGAAAAAAAAAAGTACTTACGTCCCGGTCGACGTTAGCACAGTTTTGTCTCATTTGTAAAACTCTCATTCCATCAGAGCATCTATATTTAAAGTCCATCTTTCCGGTCTGAAGACGTCCTTGGATAAGGATGCCATGGCCAAGAAGCTAGCGGCCTTATCTCCAGGCTTTACCGGTGCCGATGTGGCCAACGTGTGCAACGAGGCTGCCTTAATCGCTGCCAGGTACGGACTCAACGCCATCGAACAGACCCACTTTGAGCAGGCCATTGAGAGGGTTGTAGCAGGTCAGTAGTTTGTTCGATCATGTAATAATAAAAGAGATCACGTTTTATACCATCCAGTTATTTAGAGAGAGAGAGAGGTGGAGAGAGAGAAATTCAAAATTTTCCTTTGAGAACCAAAAGTAGGAACAAATTTGTATATAACAGCATTAAGTTGCCTATGCAATAAGCTCTTGCCTTCATAATGATCATGTGGATTAATGAATTTGTTAGAAGAGTGATGTTAAGTAAAAAATTCACCCCCCCCCCACCCTGTCTCACTTCCCCACCGCTCTGTTCCTCCTTGTCTTTTAACCTTGTCCACCTTGAGAAATAAGATGTCACTTTTCTACATTTTGTAATACTTCATCATAATGTTATAGTAATGCATCATATAAAGTGAAGAGCATGTACTTTTTACAACTAACCTGACAAAAGGAGTGGAATTATTATTATTTTGCCATTTTTGTATCTCACTTTCATGACATTATAAGATCAGTGGCAAATTCTCTAATGTTTTTGCTTGCTCTGTTTTTACAGGCCTTGAAAAGAAAACTCAGGTGTTGCAACCAGAAGAGAAGAAAACCGTGGCCTACCACGAAGCAGGACATGCTGTGGCTGGCTGGTTTCTGGAATTTGCAGATCCCCTTCTTAAGGTGAGCAAAAGATGTTTTATAGTCGTTTTAAAGTAGCATATTGTATATAGTGAAAAGAAGAAATTATAACTAGATGAGTATTAGGTATTGTATAAATCTGATCATTCCTATAAACTAACAACCACTTTGTGAGCACTTTTTTGGGCCTTTACAGTAGATTGATGTTTTAGAACACTGCCATTATGTTGATTAGTTGGGGGATTGAAATTATACTTAACGATTCATATCAGTTTTCTAACCATATTTAGAGGTCACTTAAAATCTTCATTAGAGTATTTCTCACGTCTGAATTATTAGCTTTTCAGTTATTCCTGTGAGCTTTCATGTAATTCCATTTTCAAATTGTTCACATTGCATCTTCTTCGTTTCGTGTCCATGGTGAGGCAACAGCTTGATTTATCACCAGATATAGCAGCACTTTTTCAATATTTCTTTCGTTGCCTTATTTTTCACAAACCGATTTGTATCCTTTCTCAGGTATCCATCATCCCCAGGGGGAAAGGTCTGGGCTATGCCCAGTACTTGCCCAGAGAGCAGTTCCTCTACACCAAAGAACAGCTCTTAGACCGAATGTGTATGACCCTAGGAGGCAGAGCTTCTGAACAGATATTCTTTGGAAGGATAACAACGGGAGCCCAGGATGACCTTAAGAAGGTTACACAGATGGCCTATGCTCAGGTATGAATGTCATTCTTCAAAAGGAAATTTCCTTCATTTTTTTTAAGGGATTCATATCTTTGGAGGCAATTTCCGTTGTTCTGAATTATACCAGAGTTGTCACAAGTCACTTCAGTCTGAGGTTGGGTCGAATCTTGAGTCGAGTCACTTTGCAATCTTTATCGGGAAATAATGTCGCAAATCTGTTCATTTTGCGGGAAAGGGTGACTCAAGGTCATGACTAATTAATTGTCACAATACTGGATTATACAGTTTGCTAATTGCACAATATGCCCCAAAAGAAGTTTGTTATTGTCAACAACTTAACATTTGATAGAGTTGATTTGATTGGTTACATTTAAATTTAGGAAATATAAAAAGGTGTGGTTTGCATACATAATTGGTATGGTGAACAACATGATAATAGTTCACTGAAAGGTAAATATGGGTTTGCTGAGTGAAAGTTCTACCATGGTAATCTCTCTTTCATTAGTAGCAAGTTACTGATATGTAATTGTCGCTGGAATGCAAGAAAAAGTCCACAGAAACGCAAATAAATGCCTTATTGACCTGCAACATTAAACAGTTAGTTGCCTTTCATGGCGTGTCGATGCTTTTCTGTACTTTGGCCCCGCCCAATTTCTGAATTTAAAAATCTTTCGGATGTCCCTGAGAAAATTATCCATGTTTTCTTACGTGTCTTTCAGATTGTGCAATATGGAATGAGCGATAAAGTAGGTAATGTATCATTTGACATGCCTCAACAAGGAGACATGGTCCTAGAGAAACCTTACAGCGAAGAGACCGCACGGTTAATCGATGAAGAAGCAAGAAATATGATCAGCGATGCATTCGACAGAACCTTCAAGCTTTTGAAGCAAAATAAAGAAAACGTAGAAAAGGTCAGTTTTGCCATGGAGCCTAGAGAAACATAAATGGAAAGTATATTAACAACCTGTCAACTTCCATCAGTCATGAAAGATTTTAATTTTTCCTGCACACTGAATAATCCATTTGAGAACTTAAAGGAAGCAGGGTTGTCAGCTCTGATATAGTTTATGAAACTTGTATTCGTAATGTTTTCATCATATATCTACATTGTTTTCTTTCCTTTCTTATTGGACAATATGAACTTTTGCACGATGAAAATATTAAGTCGTTTAAATTATTTTGGTTACCTTGTTGCTGTTGCAAGAACAGTAGTGGCCATGTTGTTTTCATCTTAAGTGGAGTTTGTATTTATCGATCGGATTGAATGGTTGATTTATTTTACGCATTTTTTATGTTTTCTTCGGTTCTGGTAGGTTGCCTTGAGATTACTCGACAGGGAAGTTCTAAACAAAGAGGACATGGTCGAGCTCCTCGGAAAAAGACCGTTTGCGGAAAAGTCGACTTACGAGGAATTTGTCGAGGGAACCGGCGGGTTAGAAGAAGACACTTCTCTACCGAAAGGACTTGAAGGATGGAACGAACAAAAAGATGCAGGGAAGGCATCTCCAGAAAAGCCATCCTTGGAAGTAGCGTGAATGAACTCTGTTGACACAGGAATTACAGTAAGAGGTGTGTCTAGCAGCTAGTGGGGGACAATATTTGCCCACCGAGATTCATGGTGCATCAGCATAAATTACAGAGAGGTCTAGTGGTATCATCCTGACAACTACAGAAATGTGGTGTTGAAGATTATTACGAATGTAAACTGTGGTGAATTATACGGTTTACTTTAATAACCTATCCTGAATGATAAGACCAGAATGAATTTAGATAGCTCACCAGCTTTAAAGACTAAGGAAAATTAGAAGTGTCTTAACTTTTGCCATAATGTCATATTCAAAGTGAGAACGTTATTGTTAGAGGAACTGTCAAGAATTTTAGAGAAAAAAATGTGGGCATTTGAGTGATTCCAGATATACCTCATTGGATTCAAATTAGTTGTCAAATTGTGTGCACATTTGTTGCTGTTTTAAGTAAACAGAGTTGTCTTTCCTCTTTTCCATTTTAATAATCTTAAATTCTGCCATCCAGGGAAGAAAGACATATCTCAGTAATGATCTGGGATATACCATTCAGTAATAATTCAATTCCTCTGCTAGATTTGCATGTTGTTTAATTGCTGACCTGTGGCTATAAAACATTTGTAGCCTATGTTAGGTTCCAATTGCCAAGGCTAGTCTTGTCATGAAATTTCATCTTATGTCAACCTTATATCTGGATGGGGGATATCCTTGCCTTGAAGTATAATTTTTGAAGACTTTAAAAGTCAAGTCCTAGCATTGGGATATGTTTTGTGGTAAGAAATTACTGTTGAATAAACATTTCATGAATGTAGCACAGCTTTCTCAAGATATGAGCTCATGGCACTTTTTTTTCTATGGTTAATATATATTTTAGGTTTTCAGTATCATTGGAAGATGAGCTCATACTGTCAGTTTTAGATGCAATCAAGATATAGGAAGTGCCTTCAGTTTTAACTTGAAAGTAATTACATAACTATTAGCAGGTTTTGTAAATCCACATGTTGTTACTTGACAGGATTGTATTATTTGATTGGATCGGGCTTATTGGCTCACAGAACTTGTCAAGTTGATGTATGTGCTACATATTCAAGAGAACACAGGTTTCTTACGACCAGAAATGGAAAGTTTGGGTAACTCCTGACTTGGATAGATCATTAATTTTGTCAGGGTTTTCAACTGAATTGTGACATCTGGATGCATGGGTTACTAATTGTGACTAATTGAACTCATTAATTATGCACGCAATATTAGAACGATAAGTCGGAACAACATCATGAAGTTGCATCATCAGCTCCTCTGAAAGTCACAAAGTGTATTGAAAATTGATGAATTCCCCCCCCCCCCCAGCTGATGTAAAGAAAGAAAGGATACTAGTTTTTAAGAGAATTTTGCAAATAAATGCAAGCATTTACAATACCATCCTTGTTCTGCTTTGTCAATTCTTCTACAGCAAAATGTGGCCTTGGCTGGTAATGGTATAGACATATCACTTGATTTCTGGTCAAATAACTTTGTACGATAAAGATGACAGACAATTTTCCTGTTATTACCACACGTTTTTTTCTCCTTGTTTTATTCCAAATTCAAATATTACCTCTCATACCTTCACCTTGCTACATCCAAAACAAACTGCATTGTTTTACAATATCTGCTCCAATTTCTATGTGTGTGTTTAAACAACCAACAGTAGACAATTGCTTAGAATCCATCCCCTAGTCTTTGCAAAATGTGTTTCTATGCCATATAAGGAGTTATTAACACTGCTCAAGGTATTGCACACATGCACAGCAACATGTAAACCCATCTAGCGGGCTCCAGGGCTAAAGTTCATTTTGTAAAACCTAAATCCTGTCGGCCACGGTAAAGTACTGCCATCAGAATCAATGGTATTACATATTTCAAATATGATGAAAGTGTTACAGGCTAAAACTGACCTAGTATGTTAGAATTTCAGGCAACCTTGTGTCACAAGATACTTGAGGTTTCCAGTTAAAACTTTTCTGCCATTTTTAAGAGCCTTGAAAGTCATCCAAGAACTTGTCTTCCAGACAAACAGATCTTCCATAAAATCTTAATATTTAATTACACCATTTTCAATGGATTGGGTGGCTTCACTGGCTTGGCTTTAACAGTTGCAGCTCCAAGGGGCAATTTGCCAGTAAAATAAAACCGATGACTTTTTGTCCTCTAATTTTTCCTGTGATGTGTGCGCTATAAAAGTTTGTTTTTGCATTTTCAAAAATGCCAGGACAGACTCCACTTAAAAGTCATAATTGTAGATGTCAAACAATATCCATTTTACCTGAAAGAGCACAAAATCATTCTCAAATTTTTAGTGAAATTTCCCTTGACAAACATTCTCAGGTTTTCTTTCTTTGACAATGGTGCACTAAGCAAAAGTAAAGAAAAGGATTAATTGATTATTGATGCCTATTGGCTGAAAGAATGGGGGGAAATCCAAATTTCCATTTTTTAGCTGCTTATGCAATTTGATATAACAATTTTGAATTTTTTCCTTACAATAATAAATCCTCTGGTATTTCTGAAAATAAAAAGTTAATTTATGACAATTTAAAATGAAATCTGCAAAAGTTCTCGCAATACGACTACTACTTCTCTGACTGGACCTGAACATCGGATCCCTCATCGGGAGGCAGGTCTTCGTTCTCTACAGGTTCCTCTATCAAAGAAGTCTTTAGATCTTCATCGTCCTGACGTTCTTCTAAAGAAACAGTGCTTAACACTTTACTATTGTCACTTTCCCCTGTACGGGTAGTAGTCAAGTCTTCCGGCATGGCCTCTATGTTTTCATGAGATTGTTCGTTTTTGCCCTCATTCAGCTGAACCTCGCCTATGTGATCTACCACTTCATGGTCTTGATCGATAAACTCCGCCGCGACGGCGATCTGCACCTCTTGCTGGTCGACACCTTCCGTAACTCCTGCTAGGTGTCCTTCGGAACTAACTAGTTGCTCTGAATCCGGGATTCCTAACCTTCCGTCCGTATCAGAGATGGTGATGGCCTCTGGTATTTCGTTGGGGATGAAGTCTTGTTCTGACTGCTCTGCGGGTTGAAACATCACCTGGGTGTTCTCAGCGGTGTAGACCTGGCCGTCGCTGTCCTGGTAAGCCAGTTCGCCGTTCTCCTGTTGGACGATGTGCACCACCTGAGTGGTACCGTTCTGTTCCAGGATGGCCTCACCGTTCTCATTTGTTTGTACGTAGTGGATCTCCTGTTGGATGTACTGACCGGGATTTTCTGGGTCTGAGACGACGATGTGTGCCTCGACCGGCTGCTGACTGTCAGACACATAGGTCGGGTTGCTCTGAGAGGCTGTAGGAACCATACTCATCACAAGCTCTCCTTCTGGAATCATTGTCACTAA
>KN896104.1:1996-14666 GCA_000934455.1 Apostichopus parvimensis
TCACTACATTAGATCCACATACTGAACAAAGTATTTATATGTTCATCCCGTCATTATGTGAACATTGGGTACAATTGACCTCAAAAGACTTTTGACATCCACAAAAATAAAAAAAATTCTTCTACATGTTTGTTCTACATGATAAAAATAACTGCAACTATCATCGTAATGTATGATGACTATAACAATCTCATTTAATACTGTAATGTTTGGAGATGCTTGTCATGGTTAAGTAAATAACGATTAATTACTTTACCACATGCTTATATCATTTCACTACAGGTACTGATGTATGCTCGCACTGTTGAATCACTATGTCAAATATTGTACTTCTATGGGGTACTATATGTGGCATATCAGTAATTTGTTACCTTGGAGCAACATTATTAATAAATTGAAACAGCACATATCAAATATAATGTTTTACTGTAATCACATCCTTCTACCATGTCTAATGTGTTTCTACTATGAGGCTATAACAAGTATTTGTGATCTTTACTACAGCATATATCAAGTCTAATGTTATACTGCTATCAGGTCCTTCTACCATGTCTCATGTTTTCCTCTATGGGGCTATAACAAGTAGTTGTGAACTTTTCTACAGTGCCGGAAGAGCACGTAACAAGTCTGTAGTAACCGTAAGGGTCCATTATCGACCATGTACTAATGTTGTATTTCTATGGTTACCATTTCTACAGTAATGATGAGCCACGCTATATTTGTGTTTTCTCTTCCATGCAATGACCTTCAGAAATCTGCTATCACATTACCATTACTTCTCCTTCTTTGTGAGGTTACATGGAACCTATAAGACATATTTTCAAATTACATACAAACTAAGTTATAAACTAGTAAGAATCTACTGTACCTGAATGACCACACAGCACTGGATGAAGTCATCAAAAGCTATTGTACCCCTGCCGCTCCTATCAAACTTGCGGATTAGTATGTCATAGAAACGATCTGATAATCTGTAGCCTAGGATAGAATGAAAGAAATGGCTTCTGTTTAATCTTGAACCAGTGAGGAAATGCAATGCACATCAGGCAAGATATTGTTGATGGTACAACAAAGTCACAGACATTTTCTGTTCACATTACACTAAACATGTGTGTAAGACTTTGCCTCAGAGTGTTAGAAAATGATAGCCGTTTGGAAGAAAGTTTGGGGGGGGGGAGAGGATTAGGCAGGTGCCTCTATGAGGGAGTAACATTGAAAAATACATATAGTGGTCTTTGTGTGGGTATTGGTACAAGTAGGTATCTCATATCTCTATATTACTGTATATACTGACCCAAATAACAGATGAAACTTAAGTTCCATACGATGCACAGAACTTTGATGATAAGTGTCAATCACTGACTTAAAGACATGTTCTGAGAAATCACATTCTTGCATGGCATGACTGATGAGGTAAACAGTCTGAGAAGCAGTTCACATCCTGCTATAACAACAAGTAGCCCATTCAGCATCATATATATCATGCCTGTTTAGTCATTTTTTGCCAATTTTGGCCATCTCCGATTTGTACCCAAAAATTTTGGTGATGGGGACTGACCCACTCCCCCCCCCCTCCCCCAGCTATGCCACTGGTGGAATAGTTACATTAAATGCAACATATCAGTTTTTTCACAGAATAGAAGTTCAATATGATGTAATGAGCAACATGGTCACTTCTCAAATCAACAATATTATATTAGGAAAAATGGCAACCTTTCCGATGGAAGGGACTGACATTTCTAATATTAACCAACATATCAACATATACCAGATTTCGACTACATTAATTTACAACTCTGGAGAAAGCAGTAAAAAGCAGTAAGTAGCTGAAATAGTTACTGACTGTAGTTGACCGACAATATGTCCAAGTTTTCCAAATTAGCAGTTCTTCAAACACTCTACACTGGCTGAAAATCTCTGGCTAAATTAGGGAACACTGGCTAAACCAGGAAATATATTTTGATGTACAGGTGACTGTTTACCCAGGAATATAGAACCACTGTTGCATCAGCTCTAAGGGTTCGCATCTTTGACATCGCAACACAGCAACAAAAAACATTTAAAAACACTCCATGTTTGTAGGAGTTATCTTCTAACTCTGTTGTTCATCACCTGTTCCTGCTTTCATTCCAACCTATTCCACTCCCCCCCCCCCTGTGGTTCTTCAACACCAATTGGACAAAGAAAAATTTAGAGATTGAAAAAAATTGTGTCAACTTTGAATTCTGCGGTACTACCTCATAGCTTTTGTTATCATTGTTTTCTTCACTCTAATGCAGGGTTTCCCTAACTTTATCCCCCACAAACCCCCTGTCGATGTCAGAGTTGTCCACGAACTACCAACTTTTCGAGACACGATCTGAGTCATAATTATACTATAATATGCATAACAGTGCTTCGTTAAAGATCAAGTTCATAGTGTAATATTGTAATGAGAATAAACAAGAGATGAACAAATATTTATTTGGAAACTTCACGATCAGATCACGAATTGTATCACACATCGATCACCCATCACACACGATGAGACGGATGCTTCTGTTTTTCCTCCACAAGGCGTATGATCCTCAGAGCTGTCCTGGAGAGGGCCACCCTCATGTCAGGGCCGACGTCAAGGCGTGCCAGCAGCTTTGTTTTCATGACGACCAACTTTTGTACATTACTAAATTATATGATATATCATATTTTAGTTCAACAAAAAGTACTCTAGTTTTGACTTTCAGAAACGTCTCACGAACCCCCTGGGATGGAATCACGCACCCCTTGGGGGTTCATGCACCCCAGTTAGGGAACCCCTGCTCTAATGTAACAGTGACTGAAATAGACCATCACAAGCACAAGCCTTACTAACAATGAATGCAACATATTGCAGACAACAATTTCTACTACAAGATACTAGAGTGCTTCGGCAGCCAAACATGTTTGTAAATGAAACCACATGAAATCATTTCATGTCTGGTTAGTTTGTTGCGAGTTTGGTTATGCTTCTGCAGACTTGTGTGCATCTTCACATCAAGCTGACACTATTCACACAATGTAGAACTGGTAATCTGTATTGAAAAACATCTCTTGATACTTGAATACTTCCTGTTTGGGGATAAGCCAGCCAGGATGTTCTAAACAATGCCACAATCATATCAACATCTGAGACATACATTCAAAAAGGTTTCAAGTGTAATTTACCGAAGCTTGTAAGAGCTGTTTTGAGTTCGTTCTTATCGATTGATCCCGAGTTGTCTCTATCGTAGCTTCGAAACGTCCCCTGCCAATCTGTGATGTACTTCCAGAGGCTGCCAAACTCCTGGAAGTTGATTGTCCCTGTATTGGATCTGTCGAACATGACGATCATCAGCCTGATTGTCTCAGGATTAAAAGTTGTCCATGTGCCTGTTGAAATGGTTGGACTTGAATTTTATCAAATTAATCAAATAAAATCAATAAAACATAAGAAAAGAGAACTGATGTTAATATCGTGAGAGATGCTCACTGACTACATACAGCTGGTCGGCATATCTAATAAAATAAACAATATTGGTGCTATTTTCTGGGCCCACCAAATCTACTTAATAAAAAACCAATCAATTCAATATGATTTGGTTCTTTACGCTATTTTACAGTACCTGCTTGTTCAATCTATTGTGCACTGTAACATTTATTTGCTTGTTCAACCCTTCCTCCAGGATTTGTCTGTTCCATCCATCTTACATTATTGGCTTGTTCAATCCTTCCTACGGGATTTCTTGTTCGATCCTTCCACAGGATTTGCTTGTTTAACTTATTGTACACTGTAACATTATTTGCTTGTTCAACCCTTTCTACAGGATTTGTCTGTTCAATCCATCTTACATTATTTGCTTGTTCAATCCATCTTACAATATTTGCTTGTTCAATCCTTCGTACAGGATTTGCTTGTTCAACCCATCTTACATTATTTGCTTGTTCAACCCTTCCTACAGGATTTGCTTGTTCAATCCTTCTTACAGGATTTGCTTGTTCAATCCCTCCTACAGGATTTGCTTGTTCAACCCTTCCTACAGGATTTGCTTGTTCAATCCGTCCTTCATTATTTGCTTGTTCAATCCTTCCTACAGGATTTGCTTGTTCAATCCTTCTTACAGGATTTGCTTGTTCCATCCATCTTACATTATTTGCTTGTTCAATCCTTCCTCAAGGATTTGCTTGTTCAATCCTTCCTACAGGATTTGCTTGTTCAATCCTTCCTACAGGATTTGCTTGTTCCATCCATCTTACATTATTTGCTTGTTCTAACCATCCTACATTATTTGCTTGTTCAATCCTTCTTACTGTACATTATTTGCATGTTCAATTCATGCTACTTTTTTTGGTTCTTTCATCTGGGATGTTGAAATATGACATCTTCCATATCGATACACTGTCATTTTTATTCCTCCTACAAAGTATAATGTGATACTGTATATATAACGACAAGCTAAGCCCATTTGAAAATCATCAAAGTCGAGTCATAAGAACAGCCTGTGATGCATGTATGATGAAAATTAGGCCAAACAGTAGTGTCCATTAAAAAAAAAAAATCAACTTCAATGGCTACTTTTGATGATGCATGAAGTACAGCAGTTTACACACGAACATTGCACCAGGAATCCAGGATATTGACTGAAAGCATGTGGTCAAACTGACCGCGAAAATTTACGCCAGTATGCAACAAAGAAATTATTGTGATATGAATTCACATTTTACAATTAGCAATTCTCAATGCGGAGAGAACAAACGCACTGCAAGATGAATAATCCTTTTCAGTATCAGAGATGTTAGCTTCCCACAAAATTCATAGATAGTCACAACTCATTTTCTGATAAAAACAATGATTAAATATTTTGTGATAATCTCAGAGACAATTCAAATGCATCTTCATACCAAAACATACGTATGTGACAAGGGCTAATGTTATGATATTTGAGTGCACACATCTCTACACAGGGGAAAGTAACAATACAAGTAGTTGCATACTCTGTGTTCATTGAGCACTACAGGTGCAAGAATTTTTGCAGACAATGGGTACAGTCCTATTACACTATCAAATCACGGGAAATATGAAAACGCATTATTTTCTACAAATATCTCTGTAATGGAAATGTTGTTAACCAAGTACCTTGCGCTTGGAAGAAATTTTGATTCTTTTCAGAAGAAGTTAAGGTTTATTAAGAAAGAGAGAAAGATGTTCATTGAAAAATTTGTTATGTTTCGCATTGGCCTAGTTTTGAGTGTGTGTACTTGGGGTTTATTTCTCAATAAGAAAAGTTTGCGTCCGCCTGACGCAAGCAATATGAAGATTTTGCGTCCCTGGCTAAAACATTGCGTCCTGGATGTAGAATCCCACATAATTTGTAACAATGCTGCAACTATGTATGTTCTCAGGAAATTCAGTTATTTCAGTAATGAAAAAATGATACACATTATGTAGTTGTTGCTTACCATTTGATAATGCTTGTTGGAGTTCATTTGCTGATATTGCACCACTTCTATCTTTGTCAACCCTTTAAAGAGAAACAAATGAGTTGAGAGGCAGTCAACAAAAGATGGTACAACTATACGATATATCCCACCAACATGTGAGTCCACTGTATCACTGGCTAAACGGTCACAGGTACACACAATGCCCACTGGTACTTGCATAATAAAACACTACTTCGGAGCCAGTGTAGCCACTCCAGGGAAAACCTTTGGAACCTAGAAATACTTTCAAACTTTCTTAACATTGAACTCGCATAGGAAAGATAGGGGTCAATCATTGGTCGTTTTCATTATAATAGGTACCCAGAGCCAGTGTAGCCACTCAAGGGGAATCTTTTGGACTTATTTTTTTTAACTTTCATAACATTTAACCCGCGTGGGAAAGCTTGGGGTCAATGATGTGTCGGAGCTGGTGTAGCCACTCGGGGGAAACCTCTGGGCTCAGAAACTATTTTCAACTTTCTCAACATTAAACTTGCGTCATACAAGACTTCTCGATAGAGATGACATAGCCACTCCCGGGGAAACCTTTGGAAATATTGACATAGCCACTCGATTTCATGGGGCGTTTTTCGCATGGCGGGGTATTCTATAATGGCTCCCAAAACATAACTGAGAACTGAATCAGTTCAGATGTTTCCAGAATACATAATGTTTCATTCCAGAGAATTGCAAAGTGGTGAAAATTTCATAACAGTGCCTCAAAATACAATATTATAATTTCTTTTTTACTGACATATCATATTTTGGCCATTTCCCTGGAAGCTGTGTAGGCCTTGATATGAACCGCATTTGAAAGCATGATTGGGAACACATGTAGGCGATAGTTTGGCACAATTTTGTTATTGGGGGAGAGGGGGGGCTAATGTCCCAACTCGTATTGTGCAAATTTACATGCTACTTGCTAGGCTTACAAAATCCAACTCCTGTTGATTGAGACCTAACCTAAATACCGACTTCTTCAGTTTCCTATGCCCCGGTGCCATCTATCATATCAAGTGGAATCGGCTACGGCCAATGTAAAGTTAGTTTAATGAAATAGGGAGTTTGTAGGATATTGAATAGCCTGAGTTATTGTTACTGTGTTGTGTTACAGCAGGCCTAACTGAGGCTAGGCTACGTTAAGTAACGGTTAAGTAAGCATAGGCCTATATGCCTAGCCTAAATGAACGTAAACTTGACAAAATGACTTTGAATCATGGTATTTATACTCAAACTAAACGCTAAGCTGTACTTTTGAAATACACCCCAGAGAAAGTTTTGATCTGGTGGTTGTTGGTACGCCATATCTGTCTCAAACCGGAGGTGAATTTCGCGGTGGTCCGTTCACACGGAGTTGTAATTATACTGGTGTGGTCACCTTTCTACACTTCAAATTTGCTAAGTTTTTAGAGCTATACCAACCATTTCTCCACAAACTTTTCGCAATGAAGAAAGATATTTTGTCGGGGAAGATGTTATCCAAAGGCTAAACGCAGTTAGATTTCTTTTTGACATTGATAGGGGGGGGGGGGGAAGGTGAGGTTATCCACAGAATTTCAGATGAGCGGGTGGCGAACCACACGCAATGTGCGTGCTTAATCGCTGTGGGGCCGGGGGGGGGGGGGGATATATGAGGGGAGGGGAATAACTGTTACTTGTCATTCCGCCTCTGAAGAAGATCCAGCTACGATCGAAATGTCAGGCCCGCTTACTTTTACACATTCTATTACACAGGCTCTTTAGTGGATAAGCAGTTTGCTCACTGTTTTGTTTTATTTTAATTAAAAGTCATAAATTTTCATGTGGAGAAAATGTATTTTCTGGCACACGCGGCATATCTTTAACATTGGTAAATGATTACATGGGTCATTCCCCCTACATTAGCCAAATCTTGGGGATACATCCCGCACCCCCCCCCCCCCCCGGCAGGAGTTTAAGCCAACGGCTAAACCTGCGTTGGTGAATAAGGTGCTCACGTAGACAAGGAGTACCCAAAACATTTTGACCCAAAGTTTTGGGTCGTGTAATGTTAAATCAGTAACTTTACGAAGTAATTTGACTATATTAGTATGGCATTGCCTAGACTAGATTTGTGAAATAATTGAGTCATGATCAGGGATCGGCCAGGATCAGGGATCGGCCAAAATAAGGTTTGCACCTGAGTCCGCATCCATCAATTAATATACTTGTTAATTATTATCTCATCTCCCAACATGTAATGTATAGGGAGATAAGATATTGTACTTCACCCCAAATTATAAGTGTGAGGAAGTGTGTGGGTGTGCGTGTGGGTGTGGGCCTCACAACTGGTGACATTGGACAAAAGAAATTCCTGTCACCAATAGAGAACAATATACATCGGTTGTCCAGACAAAGGGTTAGAATAAAGGGAAATGTCATCGGTTGTAGCTAATAAAATAGAAAACAAGATTTGTATGTGTGTGAGTAAGCAGAAAAAGTGTGTTTCGTATATACACTCGTATGTCCGATCAAGTTCAGACATGGTGGGTAGGTGCCTGACCATGTAAACCGATCGTTTCTGGACGTGTGATTGATGACGTCAAAATTCAAGAGTTCAATAAACCTAAAAATTGCTTTTTGGCCATTTCTGCTTGCCAACATGTCTAGGACCGTAAAGTCAACATGTAGAGAATGAAGAGACGAATTTTAAAATAGGACAGATTAAGGTGTTGAGGATCAGATTCAAAGGTCAATTGAGGTCAAAAAAAAATTTGCTTAAATTATGCGGATACTAGTGTGCCGCGAAACTCCTCCTAGACTGTAAGTCCGATCACGTTCAAACTTGCTGAGTATAGGTGCCTCACCGTGAAAAATCGTGTTTCAGATTGATTGGTGACGTCCAATTGAGGTCAAACGTCAAAGGTCAGAAGTCAAATGCCCCCAAAACTGATTTTAGTCATTATACCTGATTGTCATTATGTTGGGAGAAAGTCACTTGACTACAAGATATGGAGAAAATGATGGGACTAATTTTAAAATAGTATTTCTGTGGTTCGTAAGGGTCGAGGTCAATGTAGGTCAAAGGTAAAATTGGCCTAAATTGTGCGAAAGGGTGTGTTGCAAATTCGTCCTAAACTGTAAGTCGGATCAAGTTAAAACTGTGTGGGTAGGCGCCTGATCATGTAAACCTGTGCCTGCTTGATTGATGATGTCAAAGGTCTATAAGGTCAGAGGTGAAAAACCTAAAAATTGGTTTTAGACATTTTCTGCTTTACAACATGTACGAAAAAGGCATTATAAACCACACGGTATGTAGACGAATTTTAAATAATGCAGATTTTGGTGTTGAGTGTCGAGGAAAAAATTTATTGATATAAGTAACATGGAGGAGATGGGATCTCCAGCTCCATGGATTGCCGTCTTGTTGTGTTTTGTATCATGCCCAAATGTTATCAAAATAGTTTTGAAAAGTTATCGGCATAAGCTATACAGGAAACGATAAACGATATTTAGGGAATATATTGTGAAACCAACGAGGGAATCCTTACTTCTGTTCCTGCAATGTTACCATTGTTTTTTACTTGCTCAGTTATTTAAAAAAAAAAGGATACTAAAACCACAGAAAAAGGATTATTGGGGTTGATGTGCCATTTCCATGAAAAAAGAAACATTTGCATAAGAGTAATGTAACCGCCATTTCTCTCATTAAACTCACAATTAAATCCGCTCGGTTTGCCTGAAATGTTCCAGGCTGCAATGTTATCATGTTCGTGATTTTTGCTTTTCGAAAAAACTTTGGCGTACGGAAGCGTAGAAGAGACATGTCAAGTTACGTTTTGATGAGCTGCAATAATTCGTCAAATTAACAAGAATCTGAAAGTTGACAATTTGTCGACATATACCACATCGTCAAAATAACCACAAAAAAACCCCAAATAGACGTTTAGTGTGCTGCATGCATTATCTCATCCAAATGGCAAAATTTAAATTTTTACGTTTTGACTACATCAAACCTACTTATCAAAGTGACACACATTTGAAAATTGACGTTTTGTCGAGATGCATTAACTCGGCGATACATAAATGCGTACACTGGGTACTAATTCCAATGTTTAACTTTAAAGTACAGGGTTTGCCTGCGATCGAGCATCCCTTTCACTTTAATATTAATCTTATTGTGTTATTGGCAACCAGCGGCGTTTCAATTCAGTGCATTCGAGAATAGTGGGACGTACTCTCATATTGGGAGCGTGAGGGGTGGCCGGGTGGGTAAGTAAGGTATTTGGACATGAAAACAACGATCTCATTTCGCTTTTACGGATATATTTAGTACTATTCCAGGTGACGGATGCTTTTCAAATTTCATGAATTGTTTATTTCATGCGGTTTTCTTTTACCACGGTTGCCTGAGCGCTTAAACGTCATCAGCATATACTGCCACGCCCCCCCCCCAAATAATTGTTAACTAGAAAAGTCATATTATTAATGGTCATTGGGTTGCATGTATGCATTTTTCATATGAGGCAAAATGATTTGACGGTGCGTGGGGGTAACATATGTTACTAAGTACGCCCACCGTCAATTCATTTTGCCTCATTAAGAAATGTCTTGTCTATTTGGATCAGGAAGTTCCTGGACATATTTCTACAGCTGGGTATATAAGAGCCGGCTACACGTACCTCCAAAATATGATCCCCATTTAGAATAGTATGTAGCATATATTAAACTTGAGGGGCACTATATACACTATAATGACCTTTAAGTGGAAATATTACTACAACAATCATTGACTCACAGTGATTCCATAGGCACAGTAATGAGGCTTCAAGTCAATCAGTCGCATTTTGTGAATTTGTGAAAGTCAATAGTGAAACCGGTGTGACGGCAAATTTATAGGCAATTAAAATTTGTGTCATTCAATCAACCATAAGTCCATAACCCAAGTGAGCGGGTAAACAAATATTTATGTGGGCCCGGGAATGCTGTGGAAAATACAAGTAACTGTATGCCAGCCACCCACCATCATTAAAATCGACCTTCGTTAGAACAATTACTGATCGAAAAGTGGACACGCCAATTGGAGCTCCCTGGTCCATGCAAGGAGTTTCTACTACGGAAAAACTACTCCATTTTCATGCCCGTCTGACTGATCCATGCACGACTGATTTGATCAATCAACTATCTGATTTGTTGAAGCCGAGTCTAAAGTCCTTGGATTGTTGTGATAACGTGTGTACTGTTGCAGGGGTGAGGGCTACTAGTGTTAACTTACGTAATATGAGATGAGATCAGTTCAAACTATCAGATATATATTAGTGCTTATGCTGCTAATCGTTGCGATAAAGGTCAGCGATTTCGCATCTCAGGTCTTTATTGAGAACGTGACAGAGAGTACGTCTATAAAGACAAAAACACGATAGTGGAAACGCAAAATGGGAATGAAAGTTGTTGTTATATCTGGCTGTTCATCAGGAATTGGACTTGCCACTGCAGTGATGATGGCTAAAGACAGCGGACAACGTTATAAGGTAACCTAGATAGTCGGCTAATTTCAACATCTATTCTATACATACCTATAGGCCTAGGCTCAATTCTACAGTGGAATCACATCATGTGGGCCAATTAGCTTCGGGCAAAGTAATAATACTTGAATGCTGTAGACCAACAGTATAGTGCAGCCTGTACCAATTGGCTGTGGCCTATGGGCTACAATTAGGATTACCATCCGTCCGGATTAATCGGGATTGTCCCGTTTTTGAAAGGAAAAGTGAGTGTCCCGGCCGGTAAGACAAATTGTCCCGATTTTCCCGGAAACGAATATACGCAGTGCAAGTTTTTCGGATCAGACTCGCAATCGCCAAGTTATGTGTACACAAACAGCTCGTTAGCTGCTGTAGCAGACGACGACTCGGTATGGTAACCCTGTAGTGTGCGGGAATACGAATCCACGTGCGTCGTTGCGATAGAATTGAGTATCGTTACTGACGTGGGACGTTCAATGTTCTTCTATCTATCAACAAATGTTGCCAGTCTACAGGTCCGTAGCATGTGTACAGAAATCAGTCAAGGGACCTATCGTAGGCTCGTAGCGCGTGCACAGAAATCAGTTGCGACTTGTGAAGTTGGTGTGCATGCTGCGCTGGAAGGATCGGATGCACGATTACAGATATCGGATCGATCGCAAGACATTTAAATAAACTTGTAAAGCACCATGCCTAAATGAAAGTGTCCTTAGTCAACTATCAGCATCTATAAGCTGTGCAGAGTTCCACTCATACCTGTTGAAGAATCCGGGACTCCTCAAGCAGATTTGTGGAGGGGACAAATATTCATGACTGAACTGAGTTTGAGTTGTGCTGTTCATTTTTGGATATTTTTCATGATGATGTAGTTGTGCAACCATGGTATTAATTTTATCTTCAGTCCCCATGGAGTAAATGTGGTGCAAACCAGAAATAGCATGAATTACATTTCTGAAATAGGCCACATATTAGGCAAACAAAACTAGTGAAATCAGCCTTAAATATTTCACCATTTGGCTTCTAGGTAGGTCCCAAAATCAAAATTTTTGCAAAGGGGAGGGGGACACCCCCTCCCATTAGACCGCTCCCCCAGATCAGTCCCACTTTCAGCTCAAAGAAAAATGGTAACCCTATAGCTACAATAGGAGGATAAACCATATGATAGTCCACAGATGCTCCCAACATACTTAGTAATCTCCAGTTAAATACTATAATCAGGCAGTCCAATTTTTGCAATGAAAATATATTGTCCAACAAGCAAACGAAATTGTCCCCATTCAATAAAGGTCTTCTTTGTCACTGTTGTGACAATTAGCGTATGAATCTAGTGCCATTCCGACATGGGTACATACCGCCATAAGTTTCGAGCGGAAATGCTCGAAACCTATGGCAGAAAGGTAACATTTTAGGAATGTATTTTACACATGTTGTACAGGAATGTATCTGTGAAACTTTCTTCAAATATATGCGTGTAAGGATAGGTACACCGTCTTCAAATTTGACGGTTTGCTGGATAGACTGAATTGTAGTCAAGACAAGATTGCGGAATTGATACACAGTCTTTAGTGTAAAGCTTGGTTGAATCTAGGTTTAATTGTAATTAAGTTCATAAGAGTTGATACACTTCAAATATATTGTCCTAACAATATTAACTCTTATTCCTTGCCTCATAATCCTGAGAGACAATCTGTACCTTTTTATTTCTAACCTAC
>JXUT01141343.1:0-14119 GCA_000934455.1 Apostichopus parvimensis
GTGTTAAAGTGTGCTATATTGCACCAAATTGCATCTGAGGCCACCTGGAAATGCAAAACATTTCCAAAGGGGAGGGGGACACCCCCCTCCATCAGTCTTCAGCCCCCACTCAAAAGTACCTTCCTTACGCCACTGTGTCCATCAATTAAAGCGACTGGACTGTATAGTCTACTAAATAGACCTTACGGTCAGTTAATTCGTTACTTTAAGATGCAACAAAAAGTTCTATGGGAAAACATAAGACTTTTAAGGCCTCAAATGACATGAAGCACAAATTGCGTCATAATTATGTCACCCCAAAGGCGCTCTTTTTTTGTTAATATGGAGTTAACATTGAAAATGTTTTTGCTTAAAAAAAAAATAGATTAGCATGATCATTTAGGATTACAATTTCATCATCAATTTAACATTAAAGGAGCATTCTTGATATATCTGGCCTACTTTAAAAACAAGAACAGCCGTAGGAGCATTGCTAGCACACAGATTTGACTTTATTTCTTACCGTACTATAACATGTGAAGACTTCATGTACAGCGCATGATATTTTTGTCTGAAGGACGTGAACATTTTATATTCCATTGTTCGAATAATTCTTTGAGTTCTGATTTTTTCTCATAACAAAGTTCCTTTAAAAAGGTGTCGTTTACAAGCAAAAACCTGAATAAACAAAAGGTTAGGTAAGCAGATAATCACTGCGGTTATAAAACCTCATTCATAATAGGTTGATAGGTTATAGGTAACTGAACTTGTAACATAATAAAAGTTATGCAAAGATTACTTACTGAGAATTGTTCTTATTATGACCGACAAATTTAATGAGTTTAGTCACCTCTTCCAGCAATTAATGCAACACTGCGAATACGCAGGCTGCCGAGCAATGTTTTTTAGAAAGTCATAGCTTGAGCTAGGCATACACTCAGGCCCGTAGCGAGGAATTTGCCAAGGGTGGGGCGAAACTGTAGGCAAACTGTCAGAGCCGTAGATACGGCTTTGCAAACTATTTAAGCCATCTTATGCGCCACCATGAGTTGGCGCGAAGCGTACAAGAAATATTTGGTTGAAAATGCCTCCCAGATCGCTGGAAATGGCACTTCCCAGGCCTTGTCAGTTGCATCTTAGCATTTTCTCTTTTGAAATTACTAGCGATACCATAAAAACATACAAAAAAAAATATGCGGCTGCCCCCTTCGCCCCCCCCCCCCTTTGGCTACGCGCCTGCATACACTAGAGAGCTTCCCATAGCTTTATGTGGTGCAGAAAACAGCCTACATCGATAAACCACTTTTTTCGAGGGGGTCATGTGGACATGTTATTCTCTTCAAAGATTGTTTACATTAAAAAAATGGTCGTTTTGTGACCCCTTTTCTCCAAAAAAAAACAAATTGTGAGACCAGAAATAACCTTCAATCACTAAACTTATCAGTTACAAACTAGCTAAGACATAACAGGACTCAGATCAGGAAATTCAAAGACATAAGTAGATATATGGCTCTGTAATTGGTGGGGTGGGGGCAAGGGGGAATCTAAAAAATGGCATTTTATGGTCAAATTTTGGCGAAAATACGCTCTCATTTAAAAAATGTTTTCTCCCGAAAGCCTCACCCTACCGACAAGATTTTTACCTCTCCAGAACCGATCCAGTGAGAAACTGGAAAACATACAAACAATATAGCAATAGCGCCTTCACTTTGTGTGTAATACAACTATAGCAATTCACCTAGAGAATTTTATTGTATCGAATTTAGTCGGACTTATTAATACAAGGTCGTTTACGCGATACCTCCCAATAATCCTCTCCCCACCATCAGCTCACTATTGTACCCCACCCCACCCCTCCCCCAATAAAAAGAAACAACAAACACTTGACACGAACTCAGCTGGCTATGGGCCTTCGTGACTAATATAACACAAGAGAATTGTGAATTGCCATTTTGGGGCGGCTTTCAAATGACATTGTTGCATTGTCTGGTTTTTAAAGTCCCCCTTCATTGCAGCTATAATTAACACCAGACCTATCCATAGTCTGTCAGACACTGATGCGTGACATGGAATATTAGTGTCTACAACATATTGTCTACAGCGAATGCTATGCTTTGAAAGGAACAAAAAACATTGAAATATTCATTACTTATAAGTAATCGAACCATAATAGGAATAAATGACGAGACAAGACAACCCATTAACTTGGTGCGTTTTACCTTTTTTCCCTTTAAATATATGATTGCGTAACGCGTAATGATTGTTAATGAAATCCAAATTAAAGGAGCAACAAATGGTACACAATGGTATCATAAAAGTGGTACTACACGATGATAACGTACATAGTTGTCCGTTTGGCGTTCCACAGAGGTTTAGGATATGTAGTTATGAGCCTTTTGATGAAATAGCACTGAAATCGCGAAAGAGCAAGGTCGGTTAACCTCACAACCCGGCTATGACAACAAGTACTCGTCGATTATTATTGTAATTGTTGGCGATTAATAAGAGAGATTATGCATATGCTTAAATATCAGTGCGTCTTTTGGCCCATGTGTTTTCTACATCATTGCTAGTATACATTCATACGGAAATGTTCTTATTTTTGAAAGATATATGCGAAGGAAATGCATCTTTTGTTCATGAAATGCATATTATTTCGGATACTAACCTAGGCTTACATTTATGCACATAACCTAGCTGTGATAATGAGGTCAATTCTTTATTATTTGATAAGTTGTAGTATGATCTTTGTAATAAATGCAAATGTTGTCACCTCCTTGTTGAGTCCCTAAATCTGACGAAAACGAACCCCACCGCCTACCCCTAACTTGCCCCTTCCCGGCTCAGTAAGTATTATTGTCGCAACAAGTCCATAACTCGAATTGTTGCTGTTGATATCTAGAGCAACTTGCTAGAGTGCTTATTATGGTAAGAAACTCAAACAAACTCTCGTGCATACGGTCCTATAGTACCATCAGTTAGAGTTCTCATATCAATTGTAACAAGTCTGTTGGCTTTCTGGTTAGAATATTCCAACCTTAGATCCACTGTACTTTTCGCCAATGTTGTAACCTGTAAGTCCATAGGATACATGTAAGAACACTATCCATAAGACTACCGTCCATACACTTCACTTACAGGGTTCTGTAAATGTCATTTTCAAAAACAGTTATAAGTTATTCATTTTCCTTCGTAGGCAACATTTTCTTTACATTCTTTGATATGATTCATTCCTGATAAATGAGACTAATTAAAACAATTCTCCAACAGTAATTTACTTTACGTACCCAACCGATATGTGTCCTACTATTTCCCTTTTCGGTGTTTTAAGTATTAATGAAGAGAGAAAAGATCAAAAACCTTGAACAATGAAATCTACGTTTACTGCAAACTTGACTAGTCAATTTACATTGCACGAGAAATGTTACCAAAATAGAGCTCAAACGGAAACGAAAAAACTAGCGGCGCTCTTGTAGAAAAGTTTTCAACACGTCAGTATAAAAACAAGCCTAGATCAATATCAAGATGGCTGCCCACATGAGAAGTTTTTGCTGGATTCTGTATATACTTTCGTTATTTGTGTGTCTTGGTGCTGTGCATTGTCAGCTAGAAAAGCTTCAATCTAAACAGGTTCTGGAGAGGATTGAGAAGGGCTGCGTCTTTCTGCTTCTGTCACCTAAAAATGACGTATTGTGGAATAATTTTGTGAATGTTACAATTGCTTTTAAGACTTTGAATAGTCTGGATCCTAGTTCCGCGAAAAACGATATTGACTGTGTACAAGTCGCAAATTGTGCAAACCAGACTGATGAAGTATACATTGGTTACCATGATGGACTTTTCTCATGGAAACAGTCGGAGCCGTTAGCTTTCAAAGAATCTGTTAACGAAGTGACCAGCTTGACTAATGATATCGCTTTCTTTCCAGTTCGGAAGAAAGACAGAAGTTGTCTCCTACAAACGCAACAGCAATACCCAAAGGCAGAAGTGTATGTTGGTGAATATGATGCAGATAGTATGGTCAACTTTTTGAATGCAAAATGTAATTCCTTTAGAACTCTTGAAGGAACTTTGAATCCTGCAGGTAAACTGCGAAATAACATTTTGCAAAATGTTTTCAAAGTTAAAGAGATCTCTAACTATACAATGAAAAAGCATTGGGATGGAAGAATGGAAATTACTTCTGGAAGACATACGACAACCACTGGCTTTGATACTAAAGAATATTGTGACAGAAATAGCAATGGGCAAAGTGAATGTTATTCAGAAAAGACTAAAGGTAAAGTTTATAAAAATATTTCATCCCCTGAATCTCTACCAAGATGTGAAAGAGTTTCATTTCCCATTTCAGAAGAAGAGTTTTTCTTGAAGTATCTTTCAAGATCAAAGCCTTTTATTCTGGAAGGTGCCATAACTCACTGGAAAGCTTTCACAAAATGGACCAAAGAATATCTTCGCAAAAAATATGGAGAAGAAGGCGTTCACATTAAACTAGCCCCCGATGGAGTCTTTGAGGGTGTAGAAGATGTAGCCTTATGGGAGGACTATCAGTCGTTTAAAATCCCACCGGATGTGTCCAATCAGCTTCCATACCCTGATTTAGTTGTGGTTCGTCCTGGTACTGCAGAGATGAAGTTTTCAGAATTTTCAGATATGATGGATTTTGAAGACACATGTTCATATGAACATCACAGCAATAACACCAGTAGAGTTTCTGCATATTTGGAGTATACATCTATTAGAAACTATTTCTCGGACCTTGAGAAGGACCTAGAAGAATTAGAAATGGCTGCGGATTTTCTACAACTTAAACATTTGAATATCTGGCTTAGTGATGGTAAAACACTTGGAAAATTGCACTTTGATCCATTTGATAACCTTCTCTGTCAGGTATGTTCAAATTTTGGTGGGGGAGGGAAGGGGTGGGGAGGGAAGGGGTGGGGAACTTTTATGTACAGGGTAGTGGTGGTGGCTAATCCACACTGTGCTGAGCACTGTTACTTTGTACTTTAACGCTTCACACTGGATAGATTTGTGGAGGTTTTCCAAAAATACAATGTAATGTATACAAAAGCTTTGTACTGTAAACCTCTAGACTACAGTAGGTTAGATTGTACATACATACATACTGTACCGACAGTATGAGTGCATTGAAGCTGGCCATGGAAACTTTTACAGCAAAGAAATAATTGGGACCAGCTGGTTGATGTATTATTCTGTTCATCTGTAACTGGTACTGTCGTTTCAACCTCTGGTGAATGATGGCCTTGGGAATGGACATTTTTTTTTAAACAGAACTTCAGTATCAGTAAATTCCTGCATTTCTGCTGGGATATCTCAAACTTTGAAAAGATTTAAGCCTTATGAGACATTACATAGTTTGATGTACTCGATTCCATAAGTAACTAGTTTTTGCAAGTGACAAAGCCATTTGTTTTACTGTTAATCAGTTAAGTTTCCTCAGGAAGTGAAATCAAGATGGGTTTGATGGACATTTCACCAACCACTGGCTTTGGGTAGTTTCATACTCTTTTGTATACCAGTATGAAAGGGGTGCCTGTCACCACTTAAAATTGAGCCTAAAGTGAAGCCTATTGTGCTTTGCAGTACAGTAACATATACTGTACTGCAACCACAAGTACAGGGGAGGGAGAGTGGGGGTACAGGGGAGGGAGAGTGGGGTTACAGGGGAGGGAGAGTAGGGCTACAGGAGAGGGAGAGTGGGGGTACAGGGGAGGGAGGGTGGGGGTACAGGGGAGGGAGAGTAGGAGTACAGGAGAGGGAGAGTAGGGGTACAGGGGAGGGAGAGTAGGGGTAGAGGGGAGGGAGAGTGGGAGTACAGGGGAGGGAGAGTGGGGTACACGGGAGGGAGAGTGGGGTTACAGGGGAGGAAGAGTAGGGCTACAGGAGAGAGAGAGTGGGGGTACAGGGGAGGGAGAGTGGGGGTACAGAGGAGAGGGAGAGTGGGGTTCCACCAGACTTTAACAGAGAATAACAACTTTTTATGAGAATCATTATAGTCAAACTACTGTAATAATAAGCTGTAACTGTTTATGAACACTTCAACCCCCCCCCCCCACCCTGCACTCGGATCCACCCAAGAAAGTTTTACAGTTTTATCCAATAATCCAAGATCTGTTTAGTTCACATTTTCTTTGATATCAGAAAGTAGCATAAAAGCTGTTTACAATTGATCCTTAACAAATATTGAAATTAGTTTCAAAATCATTGCTGAATTTCTTGTACATACTGTATATGTTTCTTGCAGATTCGAGGAAAGAAACAACTGATCCTCTTTGAGCCGCATAACAACACACAGCTCTACGAGGCTCACATACCAGAAGCTTTGCTTGGTTTCAACAAACAGTCCAAAACCTTTAGGAGGAAAACTCTTCTGGAAAGCACTTCAATGGTCATGGCTCCAGTGGATATCTTGAATCCAGATTTTGAGGTAAAAAGTTATATTTTGCTACCTCATGGTTACAGACTTACCAGACTAGTTACAAACTAGAGGGGGGTATTCTATTCTGTGAATTCCTCCAAATCTAATGTAGAGTACAGTAGTTTATTATGTACAATTGATGATACCAGGTACTAAATCAAATGTTTCACTTTATGCAAGATAATGTAGCTGTGGAGGAGGGAGGGGGAGGGGTACCCCTCGCAATGGAATGGTTTTTATGGGGGAAAGGGGATTACCCATAGCAATGGAATAGTTGTATGGGGCCATTACTCTACCATTGGTGTGGAGTGTAAGATGTGCATCTAAGGTATTCCGCTTTAGCCAAAATTTCCTTTGCTCTTTTCAAATTGTATGTAATTTCCCAGTCAAGTTTTGGTTTCCAATTTACTTAAAATTCTTGAATCTGAATTTCTCTTGATAAACCCCTTTCTACCATTTTCTGGGCCCCTGGATCCCTGGTTACATGACATGCAAGATACTGTGGCTTCTAATTGTATCCCCACCCTTGCCCCCCCCCCCCATCCCACCCTTCACCCAGCAAAGAAATGGCTACATATATTGGTCATCATGAACTAAGTCTAGGGTAGCTCAGTTGTTAGAGCCCAGGACAAACGATAGTGGTTCCAATCCTGTCCTAGCCCAAAACATTTCCTCATTTTCAAAATTGTTTTATAATTTCTCAGTTAGTTTTTCTGTTCTTGATGTATTTGTTACATTCACTATTAATTTTTATCTTTCAATTCCAGAGATTTCCAGAGTTTGCCAATGCCAGGCCTCTCAACTGCACCATCGATGAAGGAGATGTGTTATTCATGCCTGCCTTCTGGTGGCACGAAGTACAGTCATATCCTAACAGTGCAGAAGGCCGTAATCTAGCAGTTAACTACTGGCACGTATTCTAATTTTCCAATATTCAAAATTTTCCAATAACCCAATTTCAACATTCCAAAGGATCGATACATCCTGGCAATCTTATTGACTTTCTATGACTTTCAGAATGTTTTTGGTCTTTTACTACCGTTGAAAGTTGAGAACTCATCCAAAGTTAAAGAAGCGGTGCTCTTCATCTGAACACCCCAACTCCCGCCCCCCATCAAATACACATCTAGAAGTAAAGGAGAACTTTTCAAACTTTGTTTGCTGATAACAATTTAGTGAATATCTTTCACACTCACATCTGATAAATAAGGCTAGAGTGACACTAAGTTTAGTAATATCAAATAAGTTTTAAGTTTTGTATTAAATAAGTTGACTGTTATTACAATCTGTGCATTTTCACTTAGCTTAGAGTTATTCAAATTAAATGGACAAGTTGCTCAAAAAACATGCCGGAAATATTCTGCATTTGTAGGTCAAAATCAAATCCTCATATCATTTTGCATGACATAGATAATATTATTATTATTAATTTTTTTTAACAATTTGATGATATTTTGTGACTGCATGTGGCAACAGTATTGTGAATGATGTTATCATGGCATATTGAGGGAAATAAGAAAAAAACCTTTTGCTTTATTTTCTGATATCTAAATCATGTTAGATTTCACTGTAAAGAAGTAATATTCTAAGAGAAAAATTGCATTTGATGACATTCTGAATACTGAAAACATTGACAGCTAAGGAAACAAGAAGAATATAATAGCAAAGTAAAGCTATTGAAGAATAGTTACCAAGATGAGATCAAAGACCAGCCTATA
The DNA here is from genome assembly GCA_000934455.1 of Apostichopus parvimensis. Lineage (NCBI taxonomy): Eukaryota > Metazoa > Echinodermata > Holothuroidea > Aspidochirotida > Stichopodidae > Apostichopus > Apostichopus parvimensis. The sequence goes on from JXUT01141343.1 coordinate 8,140, forward strand.
CTGTGATCCACTTGTTAGGTAGGGTATGATTAGGGTTAGGGTAAGTTACCAAGATGAGATCACAGACCAGCCTATACTGTGCTCCACTTGTTAGGTAGGGTGTGATTAGGGTTAGGGTAAGTTACCAAGATGAGATCACAGACCAGCCTATACTGTGCTCCACTTGTTAGGTAGGGTGTGATTAGGGTTAGGGTAAGTTACCAAGATGAGATCACAGACCAGTCAATACTGTGACCCACTTTGTTAGGTAGATTATGATTAGGGTTAGGGTAAATTACCAAGATGAGATCACAGACCAGCCTATATTGTAACCCACTTGTTAGGTAGGGTATGATTAGGGTTAGGGTAAGTTACCAAGATGAGATCACAGACCAGCCTATACTGTGTTCCACTTGTTAGGTAGGGTGTGATTAGGGTTAGGGTAAGTTACCAACATGAGATCACAGAACAGCCTATACTGTGATCCACTTGTTAGGTAGGGTATGATTAGCATAAGGGTAGGTAGGGTAGAGTAACGGAGGATTTTAGCGAATCATAATAGGTTAATACATTAAAATCAACCGTATCTCAAATCGGGACAAGACTTTGGAAATGGGGTTTTCACTTAACATATTTTGCTTCAAGATACTTTGAGCATTACATTTTCCTGCTATTTTGAATATCACTTTAAAGACTAAATATATATCTAGTTATCTTATTGTTTGTTCTTTCAGGTATGAGCCATTCTTACAGAAGGAGTTCCCTTGTCAAGAATGTAAACTCGATGTAAATCCCATTTACCGTCATCTTCTGAGACGCTTTTCATAAAGATCATTGTCACCTCGGAAGAGAAATGCAAGTTGCTTCACCTATACATGAACAGAGACCTTGGCTAAAGCATCTTAATAAACAGTAAGGCCCTGACTGTCAGTATAATGGACCCCGACAGCTCACAGCCCAACACCACCTTCAAGTTTGTTGCTAAGGGAACTTGTTGACCATTTTCTTGCTTCTATTTTTTAAAGGCATTCGCTGGAATGCCTTACAAAACAATCACCAAACTATGCTTTTCAAGCATTTATGTTTTTTGGTCACGCATAGGTAGCTGAAAACAAACGACTGTGATTTAAATCAATGTTTAATCTGTCAGTAAACTCGGACCCTGTCAGGCGTTGAATTTGTTCTCCAAGTTCCAAACAGCCCCAAACAACTATTGAAATATATTTATCATCTTTTACCAACTTTCTGCAATATCATGGTGTGTCGGTTTCATTCATTCTTTACCACATTTTAAGTGTATCATTGTTAGGTTTGTGTGTGAAATTAGTCTGATATTTCTCGTGGTCGAAGGCTTTAAATAAATATATTCAGAAATGAAATACTTTTATTAATTTTCAAATTTTATAGAAACTCATGTAGTCATACCTTGTCTTTCTGTAATATGTCCCTGTACTTTATAGGTGTCTTTTTTCTGTCATAAAAAAAGTAACAGAATCCAATATTTGTTGCGGTAGAAGTGTCTCTTTTTGGTTAGGTTTAGTTTTCATCATTTTCCAACCATCACCTAGCCTTGCCTCATCTGTGTCTAGGAGTTCACTGAAGTTTCACATATTTTTATGATCCTATTTTATGAAATAGCAATTTAAAGGTCGTCATTGTTGCTTTAACTGTGTCCATTTATTTTCAAATTTCAATGACCATTTTGTTTTCAGATACTATCAACATATCATGGCCCTAAATCATGAATTGGGGGTGGGGGGGGGGGGGGGGAGGAGGATGCTTTGGGGGAAAGTGCCAATGCCCTTAGCTTTTTACAGTGATTAATTTCACACAAGCCTGTTGCTGCAATTGCCAAGTTTATAAAATTAGTCAGATTCTGGTCCCACACCTCACCTCAAAACTGTGAATAAAAAAATACTCCTGAAATGGTCGGGACTACTTATCGGGGGATAAGAGCTTCCTCGAAAATACTTTTAAACAGCTTTAGCAGTTTATCCCTGTTTACAATTTGAAGGCATTACTGGTGACCAGTTCTCATAGTAGAAGACATCTTATTTGGGTAAATTCAGATATTGAATTTCAGTCTTATTTCATGCCTTCAGCCTGGACCGTCAGTCGTGTTTTACCTTCTTTTTGCTACTTCCATAACCGGGCAAGGAACCTATGCGGTTGATTTGTTACAAGGTCCCAATTAGTTTTGGTCCCAGGTCATTTGAGGTCAACAGAGGCCAGAATGTGATAATTTTGATTATCTTGAGAAGCATAACTTGGATGAAACTTATACAAGCATCACAGATTAACCTTATGGTTTTTGGTTGAGGTCAAAGTGGAGATCAGCAAAAAATTAAGTGCTAGTAATAATTTTTATAGCTATTCCGGTTTTCAAGATATTCAGCTTTAAAGATGATCTTATGGGATGCTCCTTTATAAGGGTTGTTCCATCGCTTTATACTTATTTGTAAATTTGAAAATGAGGGGGAATTATTGAGATGCCCGAATATTTATATGTGAAGTTTGTTGTGGTATGCTTGGTATACATTAATTACATTAATTAATGCATTAATTTGTTGTTGGCAATTTAAAAATGTGAAGAAGAGTAGAATAAAAGTATTTGTACATGTGGTCCTCATGTTTACTGAGTTGGTTTTTGCATAGGCGGCAGACGAGGGTTCAATCGGGGTTGGGGGAGGGGTCACAAGCTTCAAGGGGGGGGGGTTTAGGACATGATGTGACATTGAGGGGGCTAACACAAGGCTAACCTCAAAATTCTCCTACGAAATGGATCCTCTGTTTATGCCTTTTAAGACTAAAAAACCACATTCTGTACTTATCAAAAGGGGATCTGTGAAGGCTGTTCACAAAACTGGGGGAGAGCGGGTAATTTAAGAAACCAAGCTGCTAACCCACCCCCCCCCCCCGTCCCCATCATAGACAGTTCAATCTCTCGGCGTCGTAAACAGTAAATCCAGCATCGAGAAAACCCACTCATCCTCAACCCATCCCTACCCAGTTAAGAACAAAGCTTTGTCTCACATGAAAGCGTATCTCACTGTAAATATTGCATCAAGCCTCTCTGCCGCCACCCCCCCCCCCCTCCCACCCGAACTGGCTTTCGTTAAAGAGTTGCAAGCTGCGGCAATGTAAGAACTCTGACTACTGATTTCATCGACATAAATCATTACGCCCCTGGAAATATATCTATTTCCTTCATGAGCAATGCTAGCTAACTACATAGGCTACACCAAAGGTCCCAAGTGTCTACTTTCAAGACCCTGTATCTTACATTATAGGACCGTGCTATACGATCCACCAGACTACAGCCCTTAGAAGCAATGCCTACAATGCTTGGAAGTTATTAGAATAGAATTGATGTTGTTCAAAGGGAAAATATAACTTGACCGATCAACGTAGATTTCTGTCTGGTAAAATATCAACACATTAAATCACCCTCCCTCCCCCTCTCCTTCCTTCCCTCGCCCTTCACGATAGTGAAGACCCTGATGATAAAAAGAAAATACGATGATAGGTCTTTGCCATATTAAATTCGCACAAATCGCTAGCATTTGCCTAGTAAAGTTTCATTTCGTAAAGTGAAATAAATTGAATATCGAATAAGAAATTTGAAAGTTTTCCAATCTGCATGTGATTATATCGTACTTAGTATTATTACTGTTTGGACAGAAGAAATGTTAAACCGGAAGAATAATAATTTCATCAAATACTTCCTCATCAACAATTAGTGAGAGAGAGAAATCTATCAGTGTGTCTTAGTTTGATCTAATTATGATCTTTCTGTTTTTCTTTTGTTTTATTAATTCTCGGTAGGTTATGGTAATATAGTGTTGATGAACTAAGTTACGAAGTTCGCTTTAAAAGTTTATTCTGGCGACAGACAAAGAAACACAAAAAGTACAAAAACAAAAATAAACAATAACAACAATCAGACTGTTACTTGGAAAGCATGATTTAAACATTATTTACATAACATTTTCAACAATGAAATTCATTCACACATTATTGCCAGATATTTCATAAAATATTAATCACAATTTTGAAAGTTCATACATTCGCTATTTACAAAATATTATGACGATTTGACTTTGACATGAATACACAGAAACGTTTTCTTAAGCAGTCAAATTTAGCCAACCGGAATACCCCTTTAATGTTACACAAACACAGCTTTTTGAAAGGATTTGACACTATGGGCATGACTTGTAGTAATTAGCAATACGACACTTCCAAATCTTAAAAAATGGGAGCGACTCTTGACAACGACACGATTATCTGACGTGCTTTAAACACAATTGTCAGTCGTAAACTTAAACAGAAAGATAACGGTTCATTTTTACGCTAGAATTTCCCTCGAGATAAACAGAACGAAAGAATGATTGAAGTTTCTTCTGACAAAAAGAAAATAAATATGTCAAATGGAGGATGAAATCTGCTCAATGTAAAGTTTGTAAACCACCCAATGGCTGCATGCCTACATGCGTTAATTGACATAATAATGAAATATTTGTGTTAATGATAGGATTCTCTCCCTCTCTAATATTTTTTCATATCTGTAAAAAGGATAAAAGGGAAAGCTTTTCAGAGGCGCTTCATTGAACTATTACCCCGAATAATTTCATGACCTGCTTATTTATAGGCAGGTATATCGTTACCTGCTGTATTAGAGTATTGCTTTTTACTGCCGATCTGTTGTCGATTTTTTCTTTCAAACGCAAAATCCCGCATTAAGCAACAGAAGAGCAACTTTTTTAGACATGTTATCAAATAAATTTTGCTTTACAGTACGTCTATAGACTAACGGGTTTAGTTAATAAGCATTTGGTGCAACGTGTCGTTAACACTTCACGGTAAAGCCGATTTGTGCGTATAAGCACGCGTGTTCGGTTTTCTTGGCTGATCGGGGCGCCGAGTGGCAGATTCAGCCAGAACACAATTGTATCACCTTGTACGACCCCCTCCCCTTTCCCTTTTTACCTCTTATTCTTAATAATATTATGGCACAAAGAATACACTATTTATTATCGCCTGTATCCTGAGCCCCCTAATTGAACCCTGACCCGGGGCTGTACCTCCATCTGACCGCCCTTCCTCCACTAACCTGAATACGACGGTACATCAAAAGGAACGCAATGAGCAAGTGAAATTGAATGCAGAGTCAACATTTTAATTAGTTTCACGACTTAAGACTATACACGCTTGTTGAACAAAATATTCCAGCTCATTCACCTTGTAAAACTATATATGCAAAGCAAAATAGTATTTACGGGGACCGTAGCTTGTGTATAATCAATGGGAGGCGGGGGGGGGGGGGTGAGGCGGTTGATTTCGGGTCCTTTCTTAAAAATTGTTTGTGCGGGGGGGGGGGGTGGGGGTGTGGACAGGGGACATTTCCCAAAAGGGACCATCATGACACTATCTAAGCGGAGCGCCAGTATCAATGGCACTTCCCATGCCTTGTAAGTTGCATCTAGACATTCTTTATGTTGAGAATCTGATCAACGATTGCTAAACACACTGTTTTTAGTCGATGGTTCAGTTGTTGTACCACGGTATGCACTCCATTGCTGTACGTACGTTACAAGACTAAAGAGTTTTAGCCTACAGAACATTGACTTTAGGCCGGTGTGTATACTGTGTATCGTGTAGTTAGGGCAACATCACACGTAACCGGTATCCAGTAGCGATGCTTTCACATTAGACTGCTATACTGTTCACGCAGGTTAAATCTTAGGAGCTCTCTGTGTTTATTGTTATTCTAAACAAAAACTCATGCAAAGCTGGCAAAACAAACGCACGGTCATTGCAAGCGCGATCGTGCATATACGTGATGAGCGGTTAAAATAAACCTTGTCTTCACTTTGAAAGCCTTTCCTACAATACGTGCATGGAATATTGAGGTTACACACTACTGACTAATGAAATTACAAGGCCTGCTTTCATTTAATGGAAATCTCGGGGTGGGGGAAGCTGCCCCGTGCCCCCCCCC